>NIVC01002802.1:77500-139385 GCA_002269645.1 Macrostomum lignano | reverse complement strand
GGAGGAGCCACCGTGAGAGGTGGCAAAAAAGTTCATCGTCCACCCAACCAATGGAAGATGTGCGCAGCCAACCAGCCTTCAGCTTTGAAGCCCCGAAATATTTTTATTTGCCTCATTTCTTTTGACACCTCGCGCCGTCTTTTCTCTCTCTCTCTCTCTCTCTCTCTCTCCCTCTTTCTCCAGAATAGGACCGTGATCGCGCTCGGCCTCCTAATATTCACTCGATATCTAACTCTACTAATCTTTTATCGCCTGCAGTCACGCGATACTTGATCTGTTTTTGATCAGCGGACTGTCCTCTTCGTTATTGCTATCCGTCTCTCTCTCTCTCTAGCGAGGAGACAGCGCCACGTGTCAAATGGCAGCGAGGCGGAACGATAAAAGAATCCTCCGTCTCAACTCAACTCACCTTTGAGCGACGCGAGCAATTATTTTAACGAAAAAGGACAAGCCTCAAGTGCTCGACTAGAGATAGTTTTGTGCTTCGAAGATGAGGCCGATGCAAAAATTTCCACTGTTGCTGCTCTCGCTGCTTGTACTTGCCTACGTCCTGGCAGCAGCTTCAGTGTCGTCTGCCCGACCGCCTGAAGCTTCGCCAAAGTTCCGCTACAATCATCTAGACCTGGCCACCCTGCCCGCTATCCACGAACCGTCGGTTGCAGCCTCATCTTCAGACAGTAAGCAGCTGACCCTTATGCAAGTGACCGACTGCCTTCAACGCCTAGAATCCGACTGCAAGCGAGCAGGCTTCGACGATCTGTTTCGCGTGTCTGGACTAGACAAAGACAGCTCCGCTTCTACCGAGGGGATGCAGCCGGAGCTGGAGACTCGGCTAGAAAACCTCTTACGCCTGCCCTGTTTCAGGCGCATCGCAGCGACCGGCCAAATGAGCGACTCGCCGTCTGCTTACTAGTCCAGACGCCAGACATCTTCGACCAGTGGAGACCCCGATCCGATCCGATCTGTCTCACACTTCTCGGCGCAAACTTTCGATCGGAAACCAGTACACCGAGAGCGCAGAGCATTCTGTGCTCACCCGGCCAAACTGCCTACAGTCGCGTGTTTGCCGTCTGCAGTCGGCCAGCCGGCGTTGATGAGGAGATTCCACGGTCAACGGAGCCCGTGGTTGGTAGGGGCCAACAGCAGAGGCCGAGACGACCAGTCAAAGGTCTGGCTGCCACAACGACTGAAACTGGAAGTATCAGTCGCATAGTGTGCGCCTTAGTTTGGGCGCTGACAATAGCCCTATCGATCGTTGCCATGCTAGTAGCCGGAGCTCTGTTAAACGCGGAGCTACGAAGACGACGCGTTTGGGCAGCGGCAGGGCGTCGGCATCAGCGAGAACGTCGTAGCTCCCACAGGCGACGAGGTCTCGTCCAAGGGCTCCCTGATTGTCGTGACTGCCACGGCCGCCGAAGTCGCGGGCATGTCCTCTTCAGTCAGGCTTCGTGACTTTCGATGACATCGACTATGACGACTGTCCCGCGGCTAGTAGCGTCGACGAGGACTACAACGATGACGAAATTCAAACTCAAGAGAGCGACCCGTGCGGGCTCTGCAGAGTAGCTCTATCGAGAGCCGGTTGTAACAGCTGAACTAGATTAACTCGGCAATTATAGTTTAAACGTGAAGAAAACTCGCTGGAAGAGGAAGTAAACTTTGATGGTAATTCGGGAATTGCTATTTAGGTAGCTGGTATCGCACTGAAACACCAGCTAACTGATTAGCAAGTATAGACCTGTGGATGCTGTTAGCTAGTTAATCTTTCTGTCACTTCTGCGAACTAGCATCAGTCTATCTTAATCACACATACAGGCAGTAACCTGTGGAGTTACGCTTATATAAAACAGACAACACCTTGAAATTCATTTGATAGTACAGGTACAGGAAACTGAGTTTCTCTCTCTTTCCACGCATGCGTCCGATTGCTTTAATATTTCTCGCATTCATTTGTTCAGTCACTCAGATTTCTTTATTAATAATGGGTTGCATGCTACTCAATTTACAAATCCCCTTACTTTACCCTACCCCCAAAATAATTTGAGCAAGCCTGAGCTCAAGCGTTGTTAAGACAAAATCCCATCGTGTTTGCATGAATACAACCAACCTGCGAGAGCTATCATTTTAATAAGCACCGACTCTAAGTAACTATAACTAATCTGTACAGTTGTCTTTTCTTACCTGGTAAAGTCATCAAGCAATACTAAATAAGGATGCAAAGTAATAATAATCAGGTTCGAACGAAAACGTCAATCTTTTTTGAGTCCCTTTTTTACGTGCTTAAAATGCATGTCGCTCCAGAAACCTTAGAAAAAAAAATATGCCGCGTAAAACGAGGCTGGCCGAATCTATAATTTAACCATGCATTATTAAACCGGACACGCGACCAATTACTAGCTAACAGAATCAGCTAGCTCTCCACAATTAGCCCAATTTGCCTGCAAATCTGCGCCTATGATGAAAGCGCGGCTGAAAAACAGGTGGAAAAATTCCATAATCGGGCGCGAGTCGAGGGTATTCAAGCGGTGCAAGAAGTGGACAACACTGGGCTTCGTGACTGGAGCACAGGATAATTAAATCGCCCTGTTTGTCGGCCTCTGTGGAGGGACTTCCTCCTCGGGGGAAGTGAAAAGCAATTAGCAACTTTACCCAATCCTCAGATTGCAGAGAATCATCTCTGGGTGAGTTAATCATCTCCAGATAATTAATTGGCAACGCGCTACACTTTGCTTCTGTTGCCCGATGTAGAAGCAACAACGCGCTTCGTGTGCCGTTCAAAGGAACCTCCGAAAGACACAATAAATTCAAAGAGCTGTTCGATTGTTGTGAGCACACACAGACAGGGGTGTGTTACCCATCAGTTAAAGCCGCAAAGGCTTAAGGCTTATATATATATACAGGAGCAAAGACTTGCCGTCAGGAACCCAGCTCTCACTCATCCTCCTTCAGAGCGCGAGAATGGTGGCTAACGAGGCCGATCAGCAGCAGCATCGCGCTGACAGCGCCCAGTCATACGTCTCGTCATCGTCCACCGCGAGCCAGGGCACAACCACGGCGCTGAAAAATATTGAAAAATTAGGCAAAAAGCATCGACGCAGTGCCTCTCGCAGCAGCAGTAGTAGCGCCGACAGAGGCTGTCTAGGTCGATTGTGCCATGGCAACCCGCTGACTCGCAGCGGCAAGCGCAAGCAGATGGCCAAGATCATGATCCTCATCCTTGTACCAATCATCGCTCTAGGCTGCATCACCATCAGCGAAATGACCGCTGTGAGTCAGCGGAACGATCTGAACGCGGCCGTACGACAGTCCATGCGATTCGTGATGGAGACTGGCCAGGTTATTCACGCGCTTCAACGGGAAAGAGACATGACGGCGCTGTTTTGCGGCAGCGGCAGCTCCGAGACCCGCATGATCATGACCGATCGGTACCCGGAGACGGACAGAGCTCTGCTGCAGTTGTCGGTATGGCCAAGCCAGTATTCCTTATCCCTAAGACAAGAGCTGCAACAGAAGCAGTTGTTGCACCACAAGGACACATTTCGTAGTCGGGAAAATTTCATGGAAGAATTAAGCAAGCATAGAAGAGAATTAGACCACTTCAAAACCAGCCTGTACGCGGGAAATCAGGTTCTATTCCGAACTGACACAGGTGTTCATTGATTGGGTTTACACTGCTATTCAAAAGTCCCGGGATGGCTCACTCTGGCGAAAGATGGTTGCTTATGTTATGCTTGTTATCTGCAAAGAGAACATGGGCGTTGAACGCTCTCTTGGAGCTGTTTTCTTCTCAAATGGGAGCTTCCGCGGCCATGCTGACTATCAATGGTACCTGCAGAAGCACTTTGTCAGTACCAGCAACCGGAAAGCCGCTAGTCTCTACTCGGAAGAGGTGACCATCAATCTGGCTAGGGCGCTAAATAAATCAAGTCATCCGGTGGAGAAAAGCCTGACGGTCATGAGAGCGGAGATTCTATACAAGAATTTGACAAGAAAATCTAGCGTATTGTCGACGAAATGGTTCGACAATATGACAATCTACATGGATGCTATTCTGGAAGTGCAATTGAGGCTTGTAGAATCTGTGATTCTGGATCTGAAAGATTCGGCCAGGACGATATAGCAGATCTGTCCGTGACAATCAGCTTTCTGTGCATCACCATCTTGGTTTGCCATTGATCGTTATTACCATCCAGGCTGTGATGTCGGATGTTCAGTCCTACGCTTTAACCCTGGCAACGCAGACGAATCATCTCAACAACGAGCGTCAGCGAACGAACGAGCTGCTCTACCAAATGATCCCTCGAAGCGTTGCTGAGCAGCTTAAGCGTGGAAAAAACATTGCAGCTGAAAGTTTCGACCAATCTACGATATTCTTCAGCGATCTGATTGGCTTCGCTGCTTTAGTATCGGAGAGCGCGCCAATTCAAATAGTTGACATGCTCAACGCTGTTTACAGTTGCTTTGACTCCAGAATATGCCTCTACAATGTGTACAAGGTTGAAACAATTGGCGATTCCTACATGGTGGCTAGTGGTAGGTTTGACTGAACTTTATTTGGCGTAAAAGTTTGAGTATACTCCCCGAAACAACTTTTAGTTGTACTCACTGCATGTATAATTAATTACCGCAGGCGTTCCAACTCGTATCGGAAATCGACACACTGACGAGATCTGTCGCATGGGCCTCGACCTGCTGCACCACACTGGCCACATCGAGATCAAGCACATGCCCGGACACAAGCTGCAGCTTCGAGGCGGAATGCACTCGGGCAAGTTTCATCTCATTGAGATGCTTCAGACTGGAAAATTTTAGCGTTGAAATTTGATTGCTACATACTTTTTTGCAGGTCCGGTAGTCGCAGGAGTGGTTGGTTCTAAAATGCCTCGCTACTGTTTGTTCGGTGACACTGTTAATACTTCAAGCCGAATGGAAACCAATGGCCGAGGTAAGTGCTGTAGGACTTAACTTTCGTAAGCAACTTCGAGTAACATATTTCGTTATTCCTAATCCCTCTTAAAGGCAACGCAATCCAGATGACGGAAGCAGCCAGGAATTACATCATCAACGATTCCAGCTATGTTATCAAGGAGCGCGGGATTATTGAAGTGAAGGTGAATTTTCAAGCCGATTTCTTTCTGAGAAATTCAATTTTTCTCTATTAATTTTTTTCTATTGATCCCAGGGCAAAACCAGGATGACTACTTATTGGCTGCTCAACAAGCTCGGCTTTGAGGACTCGCTTCCCTGCATGCCCGGCTGTCCATCGTCGCTGCAGTCTATTACTGATCAGCACAAGTTCGACGAGATGTCGGCTGAAAATTGCGGCTCTCATAGCGGAAAATTTGCCATAGCCGAGGAAATCCCAACCACCCGAGTTGAGTCCTGCTCCAGTCCAGTCGGTGGGCATCAGGTTTCCATGAGCGCGGCAGGTGGCAGCGGCATGCCGCCAGTTGAAACAGTTGGACGTGATAGTTCGGCTACGAGCAACGGAGGCTCGAACAACAACACAAACTCTTCGCCAAGTCGCAAGGACATCGATGTTAACTCCGTTGAAAAGAAATAACTTGAAGAGAATTGCGATCGGTGGCCGAACGCGAAGAGTCAATAGTAACAGCTTGATTGGAAACCACATGTAATAACACGTGGAATGTTCTCTCATTGACAGAAAGCGCAATTTGAATTTAGCAAAATTCAGCGCACTAGGCGAAACATGAGTAGCTTGATATAGCGCCTTTGACGTCTGTGACGTCATTCATTAGTTCGTGGAGAAAGAGAGAGACGCTTTTTACCGTTCGTATCGTATTTCGTTCGTAGATTTGCTTTTAGAATCAGATTTTAATTAGAAATACTTTGGATGCACTGATCTTGCTTTGCTTTTAGTGTCATAATTGCTTTTGAAAATTGAACTTATTTTTTATATATTGGCTTTTGTGGCATCACGCTTAGCAGTTTAGGCAATTCTGTAAATGTAGTCTTACATTCAGTTTTTTAACTTTGCTTCAATAAAAGCTTACTTGCTTTGGCAGTTTACGCTCGTCAATCGGAAAAATTGATAGAAATTTGGGTCTGCAAACGAAGCTACTACTAACAGTAGTTAAGTAGTTATGATGTAGATGCGCAGCCGTTTCACAGAAACTACACTTCATGTACTTTTGATTAAAAATCGTCTAAAGACAAACAGTTTCATATCTTTCGTAAACAATAGTTGTATTCGGGAATATTCCCAGTTGATGCATGGTTTATTTTTGGTCAGTATAGTTCCTTTGACAAGTAAATCTTACCGATAGTAATCTCGACCGTAAAGAGTGCTTTCATTGTTCAAGTTCCTTAGTTTGCAAGTTTTATTTTCGACAAATCACTCGCAGCTGTCAGCAAACGGGGCGATCAACTCCAGTACAACTTTGCCATGATCCCTGTCCGAAGTGCCGCCATCAGAACACTGGACTCCGCCGCAGAACGAGCCGCCTCCGCCTCCGCCGGAGCCTCCGTTCAGAGAGGCGCCGCCTCCGCTATAGCCGCCTCCTCCACCGGCAGCTCCTTTGCGAATTGAATCGCTTCTTCCGCCTCCTCCGCCTCCGCCGAAACCGCCATCGTTTCCGTTGCCGCCGCCGTGACCTCCGACCCAGACTTCGGCCAGACCGCCGCCTCGCTCTCCGTCTTTGCCACTTTGCCTCTGGTTGACGGCCCTTCTTAGCCAGCCGGCGCCGCAGCCGCCGTGGTAGCTATCAGAAGGCGTGTTGCTGGGATCATTACTTCCAGGATTCCCGTTGACGCCTCCGAAACCAAACGTCTCAGGGCGATAATCATTAGCATTGCTCGCGTTCAGGCCTGGCTCCCCTTGGCAGCCTGTACAATAATTAGGGAGTTAGTTAAAGGCATGTACAGCCCAAGCCTTAAAGGTGAGACGTACCTCATGCGCATGGATCGCACGAAAAGTACCTAAGGCTAATTAATATGGCCTGGTTACCTTGGCACTACAGCCAGAAATGAACTAGCCCTAAGAGAAACACTATTAAGATATTAAAATTGAACTCCAGTCTATAATAAATAGTCTATAAATTTTCTCTTACCTGGTTTTCCGAATCCAGCCCCGCCTCCTCCGCCAGCCACGATGAGTGGTAGTTGGCTGTCCGCAGCTCTGTACACAAAGCTGCCGCCGCCGCCGCCTCGAGCATCATTATCTGCATTGCCTCCTCCACCTCCCGCTTGTCCAACAACAATATTTAGTGAGATACCAGCTTGTAGATTAAATCTGCCACTAATCACAGCTCCATATCCGCCTTTATTTTGTGAAGGAATTTTACCGCCTTTGGCTCCGGTCGCCTCGAGGCGGTAGCAGCCGGTGACGTTGATCAGAGCGAACTGAACAGAGCCGCTCCTGCCCGTGTTGCTGTCTGCAGGAAAAGTGCGCGTGAGACTAAAGGCTACGAGAGTAAACCGGTTTAGTCCGGAACTCTACTTAGGATTCCTATTCTGTAGCTTCAGTTGACGTGGCCCTTAATCTATATTTATAACAATTTCATGACGGAATAACGTCCACCCTGACGTAACGCCTAGGGCGACATCGTCCCTAATTCAATGCTGAGTCAATTCTTCCAATTCTGCTGACCCCTGACGTTCTAGTCCTGTCTGGCATGTACACTCCTCTACATCTCTACGCCCGGGGTCAGCCCTCATAGTTCTGAATCGCACAACAACACACTGGCCAATTGTGAATGCATTGGGGTCGTGTGGCGCTCCGCTTCCTTTAACACGTTTTTTGTTGTTATAAGAATTTTGAATGCTACTGCTTGAGTTTGCTGCGCGACTTACTTTCAAACTTTTTCCTATTTTCGAAAGCTAGAGATGTCAGATTAATCTGTCTCCTTCTAAGCAGCTTTTCGAATCCATCCACTGTCCACATCCTGGCGCCCGGTTCCGCTCCAATTATTCGTTCCACGTGGCTATCAGGTGGTCCGGGTGTTTTCGAAGCGTCTCTAACGATAACTAGTTGGCACAGGCTAGCGGTTGTCATGACGACAACTATGGCGCATTCTTTTAGCTTGCAAGAGTAAATACAGCTTTGATCGGAGTTCATCCCGGTCAGGTTGACGAGTTCGGTGCTGATTGAAGTGTTGATAAGAATGGAATTGAAACGACGCAGGTATTTGTATCTCCCGCACGAGGCTGAAACGTGGTCCAAAATGACAATTAGTTTCTTAAAAATGCTAACTGAAATGCAACTAAAATATTATTTTTCATTTCAGTGACTTTGACTTACTTGACTTAGCTGCAGGGCGGTCCGAAGACGCAGCGGGGAGGCGAGCGTCGCCCATTCCGCTAATCCCTGAAAGACCCGCATAGGCTAGGGCGCGGGGCCGGTCAGGGAGGTCTGCCGGTCCTGTCTGCAGCGTTGTCTTCGGTGGGGAAGACGGAGGCTCGCTTGGTGGCCCGGAGGAACCGGATGAGCCGTGGGATGTTCTCGGGCCGGCAAACGTCGTCCAGGGACGGGTTGGGCCCGAGGTGGTTGAGCCGGTCTCGGTTGAAGGCCGGGCAGTAGCAGACGAAGTGCATGGCATCTTCATTCTCGAGGCTGCAGAAGGGGCAGAGTTCACTCCGGCGAACACATCGGAGGAAGCAGTGCCTGGCAAAGCAACCGTGACCTGTGAAGGTCATAGTGAGAGCGCGGATATCTTTTCGATTTTGATTCAAAAGGATTCTCCGCAGCTTGAGGGACGGATTGGGCACTGCCGCACGAGATTGGCGGCAGTTGGAGATACCATCCCATCTGCGCAAGTGCAGGATGTCCGCCCAGTCGTTAATCTGACGATTAATGACTGTGGCGGGGATGGGGGCCAGGGGCACGGGGCCAAGGGGCGAGCCGGAACAGCCCGCCTTAGCGAGGGAGTCGGCGAGCTCGTTACCTTTGAAGCCGGCGTGTCCTGGGATCCACGTGAGCCGGACGGTGTTCCTCCGAGCCAGCTTGTTGAGCTGCCCGATACAGTCGCGGACTGTTCGGGAGTTCGTAGTGGTGTGACACAGGGCCTGTAAAGCGGCCTGGCTGTCAGAGTGGAAGAAGATTCTTCTGTCCTTGAAGTCCTTGCGGTGGAGCTCAGCTGCACAGGAGCTGATGGCAAGGACTTCATTCTGGAAGACGCTGGAGAGTCTGCCAGTGTGTTGGGCGTGAGTAGCAATCACGCGGCCGTTGATAAGGATGCAGACTCCAAAGCCGGATAAACCGTCTTTGGAGGATCCGTCAGTGAAGCAGTGAACCTCCTGAGGGGCCCAGCTGTCGTTGGCGTTCTCCCTGGAGGGGATCGTGACCTTGAAGCGTTGGTAGAGGTTGAGGGAGCGCGGTTCAGCGTCCGAAAGGACAGCCGCACTCCCACTCTCCTCCAGAACTTTAAGGCACAGGTCAGAGTGCGGCAGGAGCTTGCGCTTCGCCATCGCTCTTTGTGGCTTGAAGCTAACACCAGCCTCGATGAGCCGGCGGGTGGTTTTAGCAGCCTCGCGACGGACAAAGATGTCCAGAGGCGGGAGGCAGAGAAAGGCGTTGAGGCCGTCAAAGGGAGCAGAGAGCGGGGCATTCAGGATCATGCGGCACGCACGTCCCTGCACCTTTTTGAGGGCTTCGTGGCAGGTTTTAATCTGCAAGGCGCTGGTCCAGACCAGGCCGGCGTATGTAACGGCCGGTCGGACCATTGCGGTATAGATCCACCAGAGACGCTTTGGGGTGAGGCCCCAGGTGGTGCCGACGGCTCTGCGCAGCTGCGCAAGAATCGCGAGGGCTTTTTTGGTTTTGGCCTGGACGTGGGTGGACCAGCTCAGCCGGTGGTCCAGCGTAACGCCGAGACACTTGGTTTGCTTGCAGGATGGAATTTCCACCCCGTAAAGCTTTAGTGGGCGAATACGCCAGTTTACCCTGCTGGTGAACATGATCGCGACAGTTTTGGTCTCGGAGAGCCTGAGGCCGCACCTGTCCGCCCAACGTTCAGCAGAGCGAATGAAGTTTTGCAAAAGATCTCTAAGGGTTTCAGGTGACGGTCCGGATGCCACGGCTGTGACATCATCGGCGTAACCGACCTTGAGGATGGGGTCAAGATGGCTGTCCTGGAGGAGCTCATCGATGACCATGTTCCAGAGAACTGGAGAGAGGACACCGCCCTGGGGGCTGCCTTTGCAGACGGTTACCGTCCGTTGGTGGCCCAACAGGTGTGCGGTGGCAGTACGGTGGCTGATCATATACATGATCCACCGGGTGAGGTGCGAGTGGGTTCCTCTAGCACGTAGAGCTCTGTCAAAGGCCTCAAAGAGGACATTATCGAAGGCTCCAACAATGTCGAGGAAGACAGCGAGAGCGTAGCCATTACCAAGAACGGCTTTCTCCAGCATGTCAACCAGAACGTGAAGCGCGCTCTCCGTGGACCTGCCTGCCCGAAAGGCATGCTGGTTCTCACTGAGCGGCTTGTTCTTCAGTTCCACAGAGAGGAGGCGCCAGAGCACCAGTCTCTCTAACAGCTTCACCAATGAGGAGGTGAGGCTAATTGGTCTGAAGGATTTAATGGACCGGTAGTCCGGTCGGCCAGGCTTGGGGATAAAGACCACCTTGGCCTCGGTCCAGGATTTCGGAACAAAGCCGAGCACAATGCAGGCTTTCAGAAGCCGGCAAAGGTTCCGCAGGAAACCGGTGCATTTCACCGCCTCCCGCAGGAAGGCTGGCACAACGCCGTCCGGTCCTGGGGATTTGAAGGGTTTGAAGGAGGAGACAGCTTTAGTAACGCGGTCCTCCGTGATGATTGAGTCAGCCAGTACGTGTCCGCCCACTGAGTGGTCAGGGGGGCCGGGCCTAGCTGGCTCGTTCGGGAAAAACGCTGTTAGCATCGCTTCCAGTGTTTCTCCTGGGTTCTCAGTGAGCGAGCCGTCGGCTCTCTTGACTGAGGAGAGTTTGGACATTTTGTCCAGGGTGAGGGCTTTAACGATTCTGGAGGTGGGGCGGGAGCCCTCAAGTTCCTCACAGTATTCGCGCCACTTGTTGGTTTTGGCGTTCCTAACCTGCCTCTTGAACTCGTGGATAGAGTTCAGGTAGGCGGTTTGGTCGGCCGGGTTTTTAGTTTTTTGGGCCCTGCGGTGAAGCCTTTTGGCTCTGCGACGGAGGTCGCCAAGCTGCGGGTTCCACCATGGGGCCGACTGTTTGCCTTTATATGCCTTTAGTGGGCATGAGGCTTCGAAGGCAGCAGTGAGCGAGTCCGTAAGTGCGGCCGCAAATTCATCTGCTTCTTCGCAGGTGTTGATGGAGACTGGAGCGCTAGTGCAACGATAGGTCTCCTCCAGGGCAAGCCTGAAGGCGGTCCAGTCGGTATTCCTAGCATTCCGTTTCCAGTAAAGCTGGCCTGCGTTACGGGCGCTGGCCAGCGTGAAAGAGATGAACTTGTGATCGGAGAGGGACGCCTCAGGAAGCACCCGCCATTCCCTAGTGCTCTGGAAGAGCCTGGGCGTGGCGAGGGTGGCATCCAGCACCTCCGATCGGCGTCCGTTATTGAAGGTAGGGGTACTACCCGAGTTACAGAACTCAAGGGTTGTAGTAGCAATATAAGCCAGGAAGTCTTCACCTCTCTGGTTTATATCAGAACTGCCCCAGTGGGTGTGGTGGGCATTGATGTCACCTGCCACGAGCAGCTCATAGTTTCTGGTGGAGCAGAGCTCGACCAGTGTGACAAGCTCTACTGGGATCATCTCGCCGTCGCCCGGTAGGTAAACCGAGGCGATGAGGGTAGTCCTCCCAGGGAGTATGTCTTCAGACTGGATGACACAGATGTCCCTGGTGGACAGGTCTGATCTGAGCCATGCGTTAATAGAACTGGACACCATGATGCAGGATCTTGGTGCCAGGTTTCCCTCCCGGGTACCAGCGGTTAAACACTGGTAGCCGGTGGGGACATGTTGGGGGCTGCCCCTAAGCGTCCAAGGTTCCTGGATAAGGATAATCCCTGGCACGTATTGGTCAGTGTGCTTCAAGAGGTTGACTGAAGCAGCAATGCTGTGCTGCAGGTTGACCTGCAAGCAGTGGATGCCCTGGGAGACAGTCATGTCTACTGTCCAGGGGAGGAGAAAAGCAACTCATTCTCAGCCTCATCGGTGAGAGTTGAGTCGCCAATTTCCATTGGCTCAGGCTCAGCCGCCTCCCCAGCCGCCGCGGAGGCGGACACGGCGCCCACGGCAGGTGAGTCACCTAGCCGCGCTACACCGCCCTCCTCCCCAGCGACTGGGGTACGGCTGCTGCCTTCGCCTTGCGCCCCGCCGTCGGGAGTCTGAGCTCGGCCGGCAGCGTCCTCCTGGTGGTAATCCCACCAGTTGGAAGGCTGAGCCGTGCCGTCGTCCAGTTCCCTCGGCTGGCTTTCAGTGTTTTTTCGAGCGGCACGAGTCTGCTCGAGGTGAAGTCTCAGAGACTGAGCTTCGTCAAGTGCGCGCTGGATTAGACCGGACCGCCGGCTACTGCGGGCGGGTCTACGTCCGCGCGAGGCGGACTCAGCAGCGCGAATAGCCTTGTTAGGCTCGGGATCGGGTTGCTGCTGCCGCTTGGCCGGCGGGGCATGAGCCCCAGCTCCGGGAGCGGCGCGCTTCCCGTCTTTCTTGGTCTCCACCTTGCCCTCCTCACAGCGGAGGATGGTCAGTTGATGGAGACCAAGGTGGAGGTTTGTGCCGTGCGGTAGCCGCTTGGCCCATCCCTCCGTCAGGCCGAGGATGACTGTGGCCCCGGTCGTGCCCTTGCGGACCGTGCTGTGGTACACAAGACCACTGGCGTCGAGATCCGGGTGCCGCTTGAGCAGGAGCTGCCGCAGCTGCTCCCCGGACTTGATTGCACTGTCGGCCGGGACCCAAATCCGATGGCGGATGGTCTTCGGCCGCTCGCTCTCCAAGGCGAAGGTCAGCTGGCCCAGGTCGCTGTGCCAGTCGAACTTGGGCAGCTGATCCCGCAGGAGCTGGGTGCTCTCCTCGGATTTGCACCACAGTAGGATGCACCCGTTCGCCTTGGTGGACTTGACGATGTCCACGAAGACGCCCTCCAGGGTTAGATTGAGCAAGCCCTCGTCGATGGTACGCCACGCGACGTCGAGCTGCTCGGGCGTCAGGTCGAAATCCCCGCCGAGGATCATCACGGCGGGTTGCAGCGGCTGCTTGACCTTGGACGCGTAGGACTCGGAGGTCTTGAGCGGGGCCGCTTTGTCTTTGGAAGGCGGTAGGCCGGCAGGGTTGCCCCCCTGAGAGCCCGAGGACACGGCGGTTCCTGACGGCCCAGCCGCGCCACCGGACTCCCCAGAGGGCCTCCCCGCTGCGGTGGCTCCCGAAGGCCTCACCGCGGCTTGCGTGCCCTCCTCAGACGCAGCAGCAGCCCGCTTCTCCTGCCGCTTACGGTTGCGGCGGATGTTCCGCTGTCGTCGAGACTCGGCCGTGCGCGGTCGGCTAGACTGGCGGCCAGGGTGATCGGCGGCAGCGTCAGCTGGCCCGGTTGGACCAGGTTGGGCGTTGGTGCTACCAGTGGTAGCTACCGGAGCGGCTGATCCCGGTGAGCCAGAGGCGACCGGGTCAGTTTCTTTAGGGATGGTGGCGTTAGTGGCCATAGCTGAAAAGCGGGGGAGGGCTACTCGTTATGCGAGTTGAGTACCCGACTGGCCGACACCTCAAGCCAGCCGGTTTGAAAAAAGGACCGCTAGCGACCGGACTACTCCCCGGCCTTCCAGCCCATCGGCACGGTCAAACACCTTAGGCATTAGAGGGTACGTTAAGCAGTACCACGGCCTGCAGGCTGGTGAGCCAGACCCGCATACCCAAATTCGGCCGAAGCCACTGGATAGGGTCGCCAGCGCCGGAGCCCAGTCTGTCCAGCAGCCCTAGGGTCTGCCTTGAACACACGCGGGGACGAGTACCCCTGGGTCGACTTGCGAGACAGCGTGGGGGAGTCTGCGGCTGCCAGAGGCAAATAGAGGGTGCAGACCTCCCACCAGCCTTGACCTGCTGAAGATGGGGGCAGGCGTGAAGCATCGCAGACCTTAGCTCGTAGGCCTAGTCTGTCTCATACTTCACTGGCATGCTGAATACGCCTTCGCGTGCCATTTCAGTGACTACCTACAAGTACATGCATGAATCTTTTCGTTAGCAAAAAATTCCGTCAGATTTTGTTTAAATGCACTAAACTGAAAACGGGAACCTTATTGACAACACTCCTATGTCTGTCTACGCACATACACTGTATATATGCGATGTACGATCGAAGTCGATGGACGTCGCTGATAAACGACATGACTGACACCGACGCATATAACGACGTTTATTACTCGGCTGAACATCTATCAAAGTTGCTGTATGAAGACAAATTTTCATTGAACTTTATGGACTCTCACGCATGAAAATAACAGATGACGATGCAACACTTACCATCAGCATTCCTGCCAAGTGAAAAAATGAGAAAAACTCCCAGAATTGGACGAGTTAGCAGCATTTTTATCTGAGTTTCCTCAATCAAGTCACACTGACGGTATATCAATTTCGATTAATTCAAACTCTTCCTACTTGTTCTGCCAAGTACCCTCAATGTTTTTATACTTTTATAAACTATATACTGTAGCTTGATGGTGATGACTGAGATACCGATCAAACATCAAATATTTGCCATGGTGACACAGCTAGACTGTTATCTGCATCAGCTACCTTCCATTGAAGACTCACAGGCGTGAAAAGTATCGATCAACAACTACCAAAAGAAGCCTTGTTAGAATATCCGCTATTTTCTTTCTGCCTAATTCCAGCTAGGGAACCCAAGCTTGAAAAAATTGACTCCCATTGTTAGAAAATGCGAAGATATTGTTATGTAAGCTCAATGGAGCTTGCATGCATATGCATCTCGATAAATTTCTATCGCGTGAACCGTATCCAATTGTAAACGTCCCAGCTTATACGATCGATTCCATGGGTGATGCGGGTAAATTATAGCTGCACTCTGAAGTAAGTAGCTTCACAGTTGATTGATCGAGAATATCACGGGGCGAATGCGCATGATAGACATCTGCGAGGCGTACACAGAAAGAGCTAAGGGAAGACGGCCGGACATATACAATTTACAAGTATACATGTACAAGTTACAGAATCAAGAGATAATTTGGCCGGTCTGCCTTCTATATCGTGAAAACTTCCATTCTCTGTAATGTATTTTTTGGTAAAACCTGCCTACTTAAATTTAAGATGAAATGTAGTATCCCATCCTTTTACTTGATGAAGTCCTTATTGCCTGCGTACTTTGTTTTTATAAAAGTACATTTTTTACCAGCGTACACGAATTCTCAAGCCCTCATTGCCCTCAGTGTCAGATTTAGTGACTTGCGGATAGCAGATATAGAAAAAGTTTCATTTATGCTTTTTTTAGAAATACAATGGAATTCTATAAAGTATTGATATAAATTATTCAAAGAGAAATTGCTGTTCTTAGGAACTGCATTTCGTACTAGCAACAATGGATGCCAACTTCGCTTTAAATAGTTAGTAAATGTAGATTGTTACTTTTTAATTTTATTTTCATACGTCAAAGTATGCTATCTATTTAAAGTTTTATAGGATAATACTTTATTTGTTTTACCGCTTTGCTGGTTACATTGACATTTTAACTCGCGAAGTTAGGTCCTATTTTCAACGTAAAACCCGCCCCCAGGTACAGGTACAAGAACTTGTACATTTTAATTACTTTTGGTACAATTACCATTTTCACAGTCGATTACCATTATGACTTCTGAACATATGTTGCTGTGACTAGAAAATAAAGAAATTCTGGATGTCAGAATAGATGAATTTATTTTTAGACTGTTGTATATGTTTGGTGCGGATTTAAAATAATATTAGTCTACAAAACTATAAACCCGAAATCTCAAAAAATAAAAAAAAGTTTTTATTTCATTTATGATCTATCTTCTAATCACTATGAATTAATGATTTACAAAAAGTTCTCTATTCTAAAATGGTTGCTGTTAGAAGTAATTTTGGATTTTCAATAATTACTGAACATTACTGAACATAAATATAATATGCTTTCAAATATACCTTAAATAATAGACTAGTAAAAGGGATAATAACCAATAAGTACACAGTAAAAATCAGTAAAATTAGGAAAACAATTTATTTGATACAAGTTGGTTAAGTAAATTAGTATATGAAAAATAGAGGTTCATATTTTTTTCATTTTCTTAGAAGTTTAGGATTAACCATGTATCATATTTTATCCCTTAATTATAAAAGCTCCACTTTGTTATACTTATTTATTGGCTTAAACTATTTAATCATAGTCATAAAAATTTAAATAAAAATTTACCCAATTGTCAAAATACAAAGCCATTTGCACTGATTATATAAATATTTTACCTACATCAAGCTAGCTCATAAATCAAATAATTTCTATTCAAAGCTTGTACTATTGCTATTCCGACTTTTACTGAGAAACAATGCCACACAATTAACCGTCCGCCTCTGCTGTCCGGTGCAGTAGAGACGTACAAATTCCACATATTATGGACCCAGCTCGATCCTCAGACAGGCGCTCCAACGGTGCAACTGGTCGCCATCAGTCAAACTGGCAACACCCAGCCGACCCCACTAGTAAGCATCCTCAGCAGCAGCAGCAGCAGCAGCAGCCGACAACCCTTGTGCCAAATGGCGGACCAGCCGCTCCGCCTCCGGCCCTGAGGTCGCGGGCTCTACCCCAGATTCGGCGGCCATCAGCCACAACTGCAACGCGAAGGGACCACCCGACCGGAGCTGCGACAGCATCTGTCCCACCAGACGATGGTGGATTGCGCAGGCTGCCCAGACAGAGCCCTCTGGCTGAACTGCTCACCAGACAGATCCCGAGCCCTAATTGGCACTCGCAGAGCGGCCTGCGTCGCACCGTTTCCATGGGAACGCATCATCATCACCAGCAGCAGCAGCTGAGAACCACCAGATCCACAGTTGCCGCGGCTGCGGCTGCGGCTGCTGAAGCTTCAACGGAAATTCCAGAATCGGAGGACACCAACCAGCATCCCGCACCGTTGCCGCCCGTGTCGGCCCGGGTTCGCTCCCCGAGCCAGCGGCTCACGGAAATGGCCCGAATGTTCAGCAGCGGGGTGGTGTACTCCGCGCACCGCAGCGGCAGCGCCGGCTCAGCCTCCTTCGATGCATCCTCGCTGGCGGCCACCAGCGCCAAAAAGCGGCTGTGACGAACGACCGACTGGAGAATTTACTCGAGATTACTCAATTCTGATCCCATAGTCTGGGAGTTAGATCCCAAACTGCTCAATCCTGATCCCATAGAATCTGGGAGTTCAATCCCAAACTGCTCAATCCTGATCCCATAGAATCTGGGAGTTCGATCCCAAACTGCTCAATCCTGATCCCATGGAATCTGGGAGTTCGATCCCAAACTGCTCAATCCTGATCCCATGGAATCTGGGAGTTCGATCCCAAACTGCTCAATCCTGAGAGTCAGACCCTAAGTTACTCTCAGTCTTAGAAAGAGTCCTACTTTATTTGTTTGGTGAAATCAGAAACCACTATTATTTGTGCTTTGCTTGGAATTTTGTTAAAATTTTTATCTTCATGCCAAATGGCTAAAGCTCTCAAATAGAAACTGCTTACGCAATGATATTCGAAGTGCCTTTGAAAATTCTTTTGTTCATTTCTCTATACGTAATATTTTCTTGCAGATTGTTTTTGCACCGATATTGTCATTTTCTCTGCCTAATTGCCTAAGCATCATGCCGCACTGCGCTTGTCTTGCCCGTTTGATGTCACTCCAAAATCTGTCGGAAAATATAATCCACTATTTATTATTATTTCTTCTCAACAATAAAAAATAGCGAAAAATGTGATAAATGCTACTTGCTAGCTGCATGTCAGTAGCTTAAAACGTACAAAATTGTTTTCTATATGCAGCAAATTTGAATTCACATTAAAAATATTTGTTATTTGCTTTCTAATTTTTAAATCACAATTTTTGCTAACTTCACAACATATCGGTATACCACAGCATAGCATTTTCATTTCTTCTCTACCGCCATTGCATCAATACTTTTGTTTTAGTTTTTAGTTTTCTTTTAGTAAAATTTCAAAGTTTCGACTGTCTATTTCATAGGCTTCACAAGTTATAAGTACAAGTTGTAAATGCTTGCTTATTTCCATCTTTTCATGATTATTACTTCATTTGAACTCATCTGCTGCTTTTGCTCAGCCCCTTTGTTCTCGACTAAAAACAAAAATATTGCTCAGTGTAACGAATAATTCTGCTAACTATTTTCCGCTTTTAAAAAGCTATTGAAACAATTGCTCCACTGCGCGCAGCTGGAAATTTTTAGCTGTTGCAAATTTTCTGCATCATTGAGTTGTTCTCCTAAATTTTTGTGTTGTTTTGTTGATTTTGGCTTCTTCTTGATTTTTCGTTGCTTTCAATGTGTTGCTTTTGTGTTTCTGTAACTTTTTTAAAAATTTGTTTTAATGTGTCCAATTTTTTACGGTGTCAATTTTGTCGGGCCTTTTTGTTGTTTCAAAAGTAAAAATTCTTTAACTTGTATTTTCACGAAAAAGCGTAGCATAAAGCTGTTTAGGATCAGAGCTTTAGAATATTTTTGTTCGAAAAAACAAACATTTTACAGTTTCTCTTTTAACTGCTGCAGATGTGCCTAAAATGTTTGCACTTTTGTTTTAATTTGTGTACACCGATGTAATAAACTTATTTTTTTATTGTGAGCTATTATTCGTTTACTATTAATACGAGCTAATTTTGTAGCTTTTTCACGATAAGATGTGATTTGATTTGTTAAAAATGTAAATTCGTATCTGCTTTTGTTTCTTTGCTTCTTTTTATCAAGCAGTCCCCAATTTCTAAAGTACTGAAAATTGAAGAGGGGATTTGAATGGGTAGTGAAAATGAGACGAGAAGATTCTAAAGATATAGAGGACAGGAGACGAGCTGAAAAGAGATAACACAGAAGATTATCAGTAGGAGAGGGCGGAGATGAGAGGAGATGAGATAAGATGAGAGGACAGGAAAGGAGAGGAGAGGAAAGGAGAGGAGAGGAAAGGAGAGGAGAGGAAAGGAGGCGAGAGGAGAGGAGAGGGGAGGTGAGGAAAGGAGAGGAGAGGAGAGGAGAGGGGAGGTGAGGAGAGGAGAGGAGAGGAGAGTAGAGGAGAGGAGAGAAGAGAGGAGAGGAGAGAAGAGGAGAGGAGAGGAGAGGAAAGAACAGGAGAGGAGAGGAAAGGAGAGGAGAGGAGAGGGAGAAGAGGAGAGGAGAGGAGAGGAGAGGGAGGAGAGGAGAGGAGAGGAGAGGAGAGGAGAGGAGAGAAGAGGAGAGGAGAGGAGAGGAGAGGAGAGGGGAGGAGAGGAGAGGAGAGGAGAGGAGAGGGAGGAGAGGAGAGGAGAGGAGAGGGGAGGAGAGGAGAGGAGGGGAGAGGAGAGGAGAGAACAGGAGAGGAGAGGAGAGGAGAGGAGAGGAGAGGGGAGGAGAGGAGAGGAGACGAGGGGAGATAGAACGTGTTGAGAGAAGAGGAGACGAGATGAGAAGAAAGAGGAGTTGCAAAACAGATCAAGGACGAAGCCCAGCTCGAGCTCGCGCTGGCTAACCTGGTGTCCATCTCCTGGGACACCTGCACGACCGCCCTCCCGCCTTTGGTCGTTGAGCGTGCCCGACCACCGCCGCCCTGCAGGCGCTACCGAGCCTTCTACTCCGGCTCGAGAAGCACCGAGGAGATCCGCGCCCGGCTCCTCAGTAAAAACCCCGACCTACCTCAGGACGGTATCCGGGCCTTCAAGGAGGTTCCGGCAAAAGGCGCTCCCGGCAAGACCCTGTACATGGGTTTCTCCGCGGAGTGGGAAGACGCCCTCAAGAAGGACGATTTTGCCGCCTACATCGGAGCGTGGAAGATCGTCTTCCACCTGCTGCTCAGGCGTCGTCCAGCCGGCGATCGGCGCCGAGGTGAGTCCGTGAGCTCGGATAGCTCTGGGAACGAGTAATGCCGTTCCCAACCCCGTGCCAAACTAGGAGCGGGGCGCTGAGGGCGAACCTTAACGGCCAGCCCAATGATGACACTGCCACCAGCAACCAAATAAATAATCCGCCGCCGGCGAACCAACCTGTTAACCTGCACATTATTCAGATCAACCTGCACCACGCCCTTGCAGCATCTAGCAACCTTTCAGGCACCTTTGCCAACAAGGAAGTTGACATCTACCTTATTCAGGAACCGTATACCCGCAAGGGGAAGCCGACCTGCCTGCCGCCAGGCTATCAGGTTCTGTACCTCTGCGCGAACGACACCCCCAGAGCTATCGCCCTCGTCAAAAACGACCTCCCGGCCACTATTATGCCAATGTTTTGCTCTAAAGACATGTGTACTTTCTCAGTCTTTGACTTGACCTTCGTTTCCGCTTACCTGGACATTCAGGAGGACGTCCCTCCCCCCCTCCTGCAGGAGCTGGCGGACTTCTGTAATCTCCAGGATCGGAAGCTTATCGTTAGCTGCGATGCTAACGCCCACAACACTGCCTGGTCTAGTAGCGATACTAACAGGCGCGGTGACTTACTAATTGATTTCATTAACTCCTCCTCGTTACACATTTGCAACAGAGGCAGCAAACCCACATTTATTGTCTCTAATCGGCGTGAGGTTATCGACCTCACTCTCGTCTCCAACAACGCCCTCAATCAGGTCCACAGCTGGCTGGTTAGGGATGACCTCCCATCGCTTTCCGACCACTCGTACATTCAGTACAGCATCAGCTCCGTCGGAGCCCGTCATGAGAACCGGGACCGCCTTAATTTGAAAAAGGCCGACTGGACAGGTTTTCGAAGAGACCTGCTAAAACTCCTGACCGAAGCCAACTTACCGGACTCCAGCGAGGATCTCCCTGGCATTGAGCATCGGTGCAACTCCCTCGTTGAGATCCTAAACACCGCCATACGCGCTAACGCCCCTAAGCTGTTTTGCAGGAAGAAATACTCTCCTTGGTGGAGTCAAGAGCTCACTCGCATGAAGAAAAACACCCGCCGACTGCAACGCCTCGCAAACGGCTCGAATACCCCAGAGGATTGGGAGAACTACCACTCTGCTCTGAGGATGTACAAAAGTGCTATCCGAAGGGCTAAGAAGACCACCTGGAAAGCCTACTGCGCCGGCCTGGAAGGGCAACACCCCACAGCCCGGCTGGTCAGGACTCTCAGGCACGACACGCTAGCTCAGTGTAACTCCCTTCTGCACCTGGATGGTAACTACACTACCAGTGCCGAAGGTTCGCTAAATCTTCTTTTCTCCACCTGCTTTCCGCAGGTTGACGAACCGGAGTACGTGGTCGATGACCACAGGCCTTGTGATCACAAGCTTTTCCAGCAGTGCGCCACCCCCCAGCTACTCCAGCTGGCAGCAAATTCTTTTAAACCGTATAAATCGTCTGGCCCTGACAATATCGCCCCCTGTATCCTGCAGGAGGCGCTAAAGCTGCAAAACTTTGCTGATTCTTTCTCTAAATTGCTTGTTGACTGTTATACCACAGGTTACATTCCCACAATCTGGAGAATGTCCAGAGTCGTGTTCATCCCGAAACCTGCTAAGGGTGACTACACCAACGTGAAATCCTTCCGGCCCATCAGCCTCACTTCCTTTTGTGTTAAGCTGATGGAGAGGCTCATCCTGTGGAGGCTTCGAGAGTGCGACCTGCGCTCCGACCCTGTCAGTAAGTACCAGTACGCCTTCCAGCCTGGGAGGACGACTGAGCATGCTCTCCACGCCATTACCTCCAAAATTGAGAGTGCCATCCTTAGCAAACAACTCGCTTGCGGGTTGTTCGTTGACTTCGAAGGAGCATTTGACAATGTCCTCTTCCGCTCCTTCAGAAATTCTCTTTCCCGCAGGAATGTAAGACACAGCATTGTTCGCTGGATTTATTTTATGATCCGCAAAAGGTTTGTGACATCCACACTTATGGGCGTTACCCTCACCCGGGCGGTGATGAAAGGCGGCCCGCAAGGTGGCGTGCTAACTCCACTTCTCTGGAATCTCGTCATGGACGAACTTCTAACCGCTGACATTCCCAGCAGTATCACCAGGGCGGGCTACGCCGATGACGTTGCCGCGGTCGTCAGCGGACCCGACCCCGCCACTCTGCGCAACCTGATGCAGCAATTCGCCGACAAGGCGGCCGACTGGGCTACACAGCATGGCCTAAAAATCAGCGTCACTAAGACTGTCGCTGTCGTTTTCACCAAGCGCCGTAAATGGGAGATGAAAAACCTCACTGTCTATGGCAGAAACATCCCCTTCAAGAAGGAGGTCAAATACCTCGGTGTGACGCTAACGCATGACCTGCGCTGGACGAAGCACCTTGATAACGTCATCGGTCGGGCAAAACGCTGCTTTGCCCAGCTGCGCAGAGCCATCGGGCCGACTTGGGGCCTCTCGCCTAGAACGGTCCGTTGGATTTATACCGGCATCATCCGGCCCAGTATCACATACGCGAGTCTCATCTGGACTAGCGTGCTGGAGCAGAAGGCCGCCCGTCAGCGGCTGTACCAGCTTCAGGGCAGCATTTGCCGTGCCATCACAGGTGCGTACCCGTCCACCCCTTACGAGGGGCTGAACACTATCCTTAACCTACCTCCGCTTCACCTATTTATTAGGGCGGAGGCTATGAAGTCTGCCTCCCGGCTTATCAGAGATAAAACGTTAAATAACGCGCCCTCTGGCTTTATGCCAATGAAAACATTAATCCCGCATATGGACTTTGTCCGCCGCGACCTTAACAACATCCACATGGACCTGGGCAATGTGGATAGTCGACCTCCCGCCCTCAACATCAGGAGGGGCTTCAAGACCGCCATCCCTGGCCGAGACAACATTCCGCTGGATGTCGGTGTGAACCGGCGCAGCCAGGGCATTCACTGCTTCACCGACGGCTCGCTGTTCAACGGCCGCGCTGGAGCGGGTATTGCCATTTTCCACGAGGGTAAGATGCTTCTCCAGGAAAGTCTGCACCTCGGTGAGAACACCTCAGTTTTCCAAGCTGAAATTTGCGCCATTGAGCAGTGTGCCCAGCAACTGTTTCAGGCGAACATTAATAATTTTGACATTAATTTCTACACTGATAGCCAAGCTGCTATTAAGGCCTTAACCACTGAGAATATCTCCGCTGCTACAGTATCTCAATGCCACCGCAGTGTGCAATCTCTCTCAGTCCTTAACAGGATTAGAATTATCTGGACACCTGGTCACAGCAACATCCTGGGCAACGAGCTCGCAGACTCTCTCGCCAAGGAGGGCAGCAACCCAGACGGCAACCACCGTCTGATGAGGCTACCCACCCCCAGGTCGCAAGTCACCCGCCATATCAACAGGTGGCTCCATCAGCAGCACCAGCTCCACTGGAACAGCTGCACCGAGTACAGGCAGAGCCGCTCTGCCATGCCTAACCTGAACAGGAAAGTCTCTGATTATCTGATTTCGCTTAACAGAACCGACCTCAGGGAGATGTGCATGGTCCTAACCGGCCACGGATTCTTCCAGAGACATATATCGTTGCAAACCGGTTGCCCTCCCACCTGTCCCTTCTGTGGCATAGGAGAGGAGACCGCGGAGCATCACGTCACCTTCTGCCCTTACTTCAACAAGGCGCGGCACAAATACCTCGGCCACCCCAGCGGATGGACGAGCTGACCACCGCGGACAATATCCGAGACCTCCGCGCCTTCGTCCGGGACTCCGGCCGGATGAGGGTCGCCGATGCCTCCACTGCGGACCTGCCGACTACTGGCGGGGACTGGGCGCACCCCCAAGGCTAATCCTTGTGCTCTTTTACCTTGGGGTTGCGATAGGGGCCTCGCGGCCTATTCGCGGCGCCTGCGCCCCCCGTCAGTAGTAAGTAAGTAAGTAAAACAGAACAAAATTGAGTTAACTACGAATATCATTTGGGATTACAAATAACTAAATGTAAAAATGGTCATGACGAAAGTTAATGCAGCCTATTCAAAAAATTCAGCTGACTAAGAACTGCTACAATGCTTATCAATTTGCCAATTTGTCCTAATAGACAACGCGCCCTGCCGTGCCCAGTTTCCAATTATGTTCGTCCTCAAAAAGGCTGCCCGTCATTCGTGTGAGCTTCTCAATTAGTAGTAAAGAAGCTGCTGGACATTTTAGTCTAATTAGATTTCCACTCGGCGCTGCACGCGCAATTTGGCTTTGAGATTTGAGCTGGGCACCTGTAAAGTCGGAACAACTGCTTAGTTCAGAGGCGTCGCCACCGGGGGGGGGAGGACAAGGGGGACCTGCCAATGCTTTGTCCCACCACCCACGTTGCGATCCGTTGTGGAAATTAATAGTTTTGCTTCAGGGCGCCAAAATGAGTGCCTGCGGCGCCAAAAACGAGTGCCTGCGGCGCCAAAATGAGTGCCTGAGGCGCCAAAATGAGTGCCTGCGGCGCCAAAATGAGTGACTGAGGTGCCAAAATGAGTGTCTGCGGCGCCAAAAACGAGTGCCTGCGGCGCCAAAATGAGTGCCTGAGGCGCCAAAATGAGTGCCTGCGGCGCCAAAATGAGTACCTGAGGCGCCAAAATGAGTGCCTGCGGCGCCAAAATGAGTGCCCATGGCGCCAAAATGAGTGCCTATGGCGCCAAAAACGAGTGCCTGCAAAGCTAAAATGAGTGCCTGCGGCGCCAAAATGAGTGACTGAGGTGCCAAAATGAGTGCCTATAGCGCCAAAATGAGTGTCTGCGGCGCCAAAATGAGTGTCTGTAGCGCCAAAATGAGTGCCTTTGGCGCCAAAATGAGTGCCTGCGGCGCCAAAAACGAGTGCCTGCGGCGCCAAAATGAGTGCCTGAGGCGCCAAAATGAGTGCCTGCGGCGCCAAAATGAGTACCTGAGGCGCCAAAATGAGTGCCTGCGGCGCCAAAATGAGTGCCTATGGCGCCAAAATGAGTGCCTATGGCGCCAAAAACGAGTGACTGAGGTGCCAAAATGAGTGCCTATAGCGCCAAAATGAGTGTCTGCGGCGCCAAAATGAGTGTCTGTAGCGCCAAAATGAGTGCCTTTGGCGCCAAAATGAGTGCCTGCGGCGCTAAAATGAGTGCCTGCAATGCTAAAATGAGTGCCTGCAAAGCTAAAATGAGTGCCTGCAAAGCTAAAATGAGTGCCTGCAAAGCTAAAATGAGTGCCTGCTTTGCCAAAATGAGTGCCTATAGCGCCAAAATGAGTGCCTGCGGCGCCAAAATGAGTGCCTGCAAAGCTAAAATGAGTGCCTGCAAAGCTAAAATGAGTGCCTGCGGTGCCAAAATGAGTGCCTGCGGCGCCAAAATGAGTGCCTGCGGCGCCAAAATGAGTGCCTGCAAAGCTAAAATGAGTGCCTGCAAAGCTAAAATGAGTGCCTGCAAAGCTAAAATGAGTGCCTGCGGCGCCAAAATGAGTGCCTGCGGCGCCAAAATGAGTGCCTGCGGCGCCAAAATGAGTGCCTAACAACACGTTCGGTTCTCAAAATAATATACACGTAGGAATTTAGTAATGTACTGTACATGCAAATGAAGAATTCTTGTCTCTGTCTCCCCAACACCAGGGTTCGGAAAAGTTTTAAGACCTTCAGGCCCTGGCCAGATTAGTGCATGACTTCGGCCCACAGGAGGGGAGAGAGAAGAGAGATATAAGAAACGAGATTAAAGAGAAGGGACACAAACCTTCAAGTTTCAAGGAATCCGAGTGCCGGATAGAGAGGCTTTGTATGTCGGAGTTTGCGGACCCCTCTGCATGCTGTAGGCGCCCTCTGCTATAGAAGTCATGGCTATATTACTGGTTAATTTTATAGCATTAAAGCTCGAATCTTGCTGACTGCATCGGCCTCAGTTGCTATTAATAACAACACAGCTCAGAAACAATAATATTAGGTCTAGAAGAAGAAACTGGGCACCGCCCATACCGCTTTTATCCGATTGAATGTCTCGCCGCGCAAAGCTACGTGTAGGGGTGGAGCGGGACAGGCTCAGGGAGGAACTGCTGGAGCAGCTCTGGATCCTGACCAAATCCAATAGTCCCTCTCCGTTTCTGTAAACTCATTTCCCTGCCCAAATCTCTCTCGTCGGTGGGGACGGGCAACGCTCGTTCTCACCTAGACCTAGACGCCCGTCGTGCCTCCCTATCCGGGACCCCGCCCAACCCCGCTCACCTCTGCACCTCTCCTGCCTCTCTACCCCGCTAAACTCCCCCGTTCATTTCAAAGAGTCAGTAGGTTTGACATAGAAGAAGAAGGGGTGAGAGGGACTGACTGAAAGAGAGAGAGACAGAGAGTGGAAAGAGGACAGCGGCTCTCGGATGTTCAGCAGAAGAGAGAGACAGCCTCAGGAAGAAATAGCTGGCTTTGGCCATCCTGTGGGATTTATCCGCCTCCGCCCGTGCTCAAAGCTCTTCCCAACTGCAGTCCCATATTTGAGAAGCGCAATTTAAATAATATAGGAGAGCCAAGAGTGAAGACACTGCAGAGATTGTGGGACAGCTCTGTGGCTTTGCACTAGAATATTTATTTTTTTTATCTTAGAAAACGGTCAGAAATGATACAACAAATTTTAAAGCAACCGGGAACGGTATTAGCTATTATTTGGTTGTCTCTTGTGCAACCAGGTAAGTTGACTTGGTTTTATTTGTCTCTCGCTTCTAACATGTCCTCTCGCTGGTAGGGTGCCTGTCCTGTCTCTGGTAGGGTACCTGTCCTGTCTCTGGTAGGGTGCCTGTCCTGTCTCTGGTAGGGTACCTGTCCTGTCTCTGGTAGGGTGCCTGTCCTCTCTGGTAGGGTGTCTTTCCCTTCTCTGGTAGAGTTACCTGTCCTCTCTCTGGTAGGGTGCTTGTCCTCTCTCTGGTAGGGTATCTGTTCTGTCCCCTCTCTGGTAGGATACCTGTCCTCTCTCTGGTAGGGTAACTGTCCTCCTTCTGGTAGGGTGCTTATCCTCTCTCTTGTAGGGTGCTTTTCCTCTCTCTGGTAGGGTACCTGTCCTCTCTCTGGTAGGGTACCTGTCCTCTCTCTGGTAGGGTACCTGTCCTCTCTCTGGTAGGGTACCTGTCCTCTCTCTGGTAGGGTACCTGTCCTCTCTCTGGTAGGGTACCTGTCCTCTTTCTGGTAGGGTACCTGTCCTCTCTCTGGTAGGGTACCTGTCCTCTCTCTGGTAGGGTACCTGTCCTCTTTCTGGTAGGGTACCTGTCCTCGCTGCTGGCGCCCCTGGTGACCCTTCGAACAGCCACTTAGTTTATCCTTTTAAAATTTATATCATAAAGTTATAACAAAAATTTCAAATCTGATTAGCAAATTAAGAAAACTAATAATAAATGTAATTTTCTAGAACTGAATCTTGGTAAGACTTTAAAATCATTTGCTCTTTAAGTCTGACTTTGATTATCAAATCAAAAGTAAAACAAAGTCACGGTCATATAATTTAATTTAATTCACAGTACTAATTGTTGCTAAATATAGCGCAGCCGCAAGGTTAATTAACCCAAGGTTGAGTTGAAAAGTTTCCTATACTTAAACTAGCAATCAATTTAAAGCTTTTAGAAAGGAATCCTATTCACTAAAGCCTAATTAATTATTAATCACCTATACATAGCTATAAAATGACCCACTGCATGAGTTTTTGAAGTTTTTCATCTTGTTAGATAGAAATCTCCCTGGCCATCTCGATTAAATTAGTTAATTATTAATTTGAATTGATGCAGGGACTGCTAAGCTCCGTCCATCCAATTAACCCTTGGATAGGTTTCGGCAATCTACCGCCCGCTGTGAGCAGGTGCGAAAATCTCAATAGCACCTACGTGACATTACCTGGCGGAGAGGACTGCTCGGGCTCGTCCTACATTATCTATTTTAAAGAAGAAATTCCTTCAGGTGAGATATAGATTTTTTGACTACGGACTTTGGCTTTTTAGACATCAAAATTGACATAGCCCCTCCTGACAAATTAAACCACGCCACCTATCAAATGAAATGGCGCCTCCTATCAAATGAAATGGCGCCTCCTATCAAATGAAATGGCGCCTCCTATCAAATGAAGTGGCGCCTCTCTCTCAAATGAAATGGCACCTCCTATCAAATGAAGTGGCGCCTCTCTCTCAAATGAAATGGCGCCTCCTATCAAATGAAGTGGCGCCTCCTATCAAATTAAACCGCACCACCTATCAAATGAAATGGCGCCTCTCTCTCAAATGAAATGGCGCCTCTCTCTCAAATGAAATGGCGCCTCTCTCTCAAATGAAATGGCGCCTCTCTCTCAAATGAAATGGCGCCTCTCTCTCTCAAATGAAATGGCGCCTCTCTCTCTCAAATGAAATGGCGCCCCTCTCTCTCAAATGAAGTGGCGCCCCTCTCAAATGAAATGGCGCCCCTCTCTCAAATGAAATGGCGCCCCTTTCTCTCTCTCTCTCTCTCTCTCTCAAATTAAGTGGCGCTAATCAACTATTGAATTGGCGCCATTAATCTAACGAAATGGAACTTCCTATTAAAAGAATACTAAAAGTACATTCAGCAGTTATCCGCTCAATTCAATTCCAGGTGTGCCGCTGATGCGCATTGTTGCAGCAGACGCCGACGGTGACAGCGTCTCCATGCAGCTGGTCGGCGCTGATCAGGCCACCTACTTCTTCCGGCTGACGTCGGATAGTGCGAGCAGGACCGCCGTGTTGTACTCTAGCGGTCGTCTCGATGCTGAGGTTCGATTCGAAATTGATTCAATATCGTTCCAGTAGGGATTTTGGGAAATAGAAAGTACACACATACATGTAACATCAACCAAAAAGTAAAACATGCTAGAGCAAGAAAAGTTTAGGCAAAATTTACTTTTCCAATCTCTTTAGTGTATCTTGTGTTTCCGTGTATCTTTGCGAATTCTCTTGCGAGCAGGGGTCTGCGAAGCCTCTCTATCCAGGCCTTCGGGTTCTTTGAAACTCCGATCAGTTCTCTTCTCTCCTATTTTATCTCCTCTCTTGCCTCTCGCCTCTCCTCTCTTCTTTTCTCTCACCTTTTCTCTCTTTTGTGTTCTCTCTCCTCTCCCCTCTCAATTTCTCTTCCCTCTCATCTCATCTTGCTCTTTTCTCATCTTGCTCTTTTGGCTTTTTGATTTAGATTTAGATTTAGATTTTTTGGCCTGACGAAGAGCCCAGAGGCTTGAAACCTTTAGCCTATAATAAAAAATTAAACACGACGTGACCTCTCTTCTCTCTCCCTCCCTCTCTCTCTTTCTCTCTCTCTCTCTCTACCTCTCCCCTCTCAATTTCTCTTCCCTCTCATCTCATCTTGCTCTTTTCTCATCTCCTCTCTCGCCTTTACAGTCTCCGCTCTTCTCTAATCTCCCTCTCATCTACTGTCTCGCCTCTCTCCTTTCATCTCATCTCTCCTCTCATCTTCTCAATTCTTTCTCCTTTTCTCATTTCGTCTCTCACCTCTCCCATCTCCTTTCTTTTCTTCACTCTCAACTATTCTCTCTCTCCTCTATTTCCTATTTTTTCTCTTTTATTTGGGCCGCAGCTGGATTCTTTATTTAGCACATGATTTAAAAAAGAGTTTGTAAGAGACTTCCGTACTAATTTCTTCTACGTTTTGCGCTGGATACAATTCTAGTCCCGAATTTAATTCTTTTAATTTTGTAATCGATTCTACAGTGACATACAAGCTAAAATATCATACCGAATGCTAATTCAATATCATTTTTCAGAGCTACAATAAGATTTCAATGGAATTACAGATTACACTTAACGATGGAAATCTAAATATAGTAAGGCGGTTGTATGTCTAACTTTGAAAATCTTCGTTTTATTATTTAAACATCATGCCTCGATACTTCGGTATTCGCTTTACAGATTTCTAAACTGTTTAATCCAGTAATAATTACCGACATAAATGACAACAAGCCCGAGTTCCTGCTTCAGCCGTATCGATGGGAAATTCCCGAGGTAAGTTCTCCACCGAAACTGGGTAAGCTTAAGGGTTAACGACTGTTTATTGTGCCTAAGTGAGCTAACCCAGAAACTAAATGAAAGAGCTTCATTCATTTTATTAGAGGCTGCGACGTATTACAGGGGAAATTAACTTTTGACATTTCTTGGACGTGGCATCTCCCCGAGACAGGGGTAGAGGCGCCCACCAAGAGTCAGGGGCGCCCACCAAGAGACAAAGACGCCCACCAGGAGTCAGGGGCGCCCACCAAGAGACAAAGACGCCCACCAGGAGTCAGGGGCGCCCACCAAGAGACAAAGGCGCCCACCAAGAGACAAAGACGCCCACCAATAGTCAGGGGCGCCCACCAAGAGACAGGGACGCCCATCAAGAGACATGGACGCCCATTAAGAGACATGGACGCCCATTAAGAGACGGGGACGCACATCAAGAGACATGGGACGCCCACCAAGAAACAAAAACACTCACCAAGAGACAAAAGGCGCCCACCAAGAGACAGGGACGCCCATCAAGAGACAGGGACGCCCATCAAGAGACGGGGACGCACATCAAGAGACAGGGGCGCCCAAGACACCAAATATCGGCGCCCCGTAGGCTTGCGGCCCCCTTCAATTAAGTTCCTGCGTACGACACTGCTCAAGGGCGAATCGACTATCAATTTGATTTGACCGAAACCTTCCCGGGTGATCTGTTAACTAAGCTCTTGGCCAGCTTTGAAAACGTATTATTTATCTATTCGAATGCTTCTTACAGAATACCCTGTCGGTCGCGCCGTTCAAAGTGCAAGCCATTGACAGGGACCGGGACGCTGGCTCAATCCAGCTGAATTTTAAGGTTGGTTTCTACGAACCGCAGCTGGTTCTCTCAATTATGTTAAACTAACGCGTAATGAGTAGTGGTTAGAGCGTCGGACTCACGACTGAAAGGTCGGGGGTTCGATTCTTGACCACTCGGAACCATTTGTCTCCATGAGCAAGACACTTAACTCTGCATTGATTCAGTCCCCTGAGCTGTAAAATTGGTGCCATCATTAACTGGGATAATTGAGGGTGTGTGTGGCGACCCCCCAGCCTTGGACTGAACAGCCGTACACAGCCAGCGGCTGAACTGTCGGTTGCACCTCAGGTGCAATAAATTATTATTAATATTAATATTAAACTAATGCAACGAGTTTCCGAATAATTTGTCCTTTATTGATCCCATCAACCGGTCAATTTACTCAACAGGAGGTGTCAGGAATCAACATTGACGGTCTGTTTAGCTTCACCGGCCCCAATTGTCGCGCCTCCTGCGAACGGAACGTCTCATTGTTAAAGGCGCTGGACTATGAGACTAACAAGTTCTACCAGATTGCCGTTAACGCTACGGATACTTCCGCTGGCGGGTCATCCGTCTTTTCCGACATCATTATCAACGTGCTCGATCAGCAGGACACGCCGCCCTTCTTTCAGAAAGTGCCCTACATCGCCAGAATCCCGGAGAACTCTCCCAAAGATACACTTGTAGTGACTGTACAAGCCTTAGATGGAGATCGCGGCGTGCCTAACCCCGTCGAGTACTACCTGGATTCTGCCAACGCCTTCTCTAAGTACTTCAGCCTAGACAAGTCCACCGGCCAACTGACTGTTGGTTCAACTCCGCTAGACCGGGAGAGTGCGGAGCTACTAGCCGTGTACGGAACAATCGACCTGCCCGTCATCGCCAAGGAGGTCTCGACGGTATCGCAGCCTGAAAATATCTCACAGACGCGAACCAGCGTCGCCATCATTGTAGAGGATCAGAACGATCGCACTCCAACCTTCAATCAGGCTACTTTCAACGCTAGCGTAGTTGAAAACACCCAGGTTGGAGTTCCAATCAGTTTCGCAGATCGAGTTGTCGTACAGGATTTCGATGCTGGAGTCAACGCTCTGTTCAATATAACGGTGTGGAAGGACGGTCGAACATACGCAGACTTTGAGGTGGCACCAGCAACGGGATCGGTGGAAGCTACCTTGATCGTCCGAGTAAAGAATTCAACACTGTTGGACTACGAAACTGTGAAGAGTGTCAACTTTCTGGTAAGAAAGCAGGTTTTTTGGCCGCAAAAGAAGTACAAATAAATAATGACATTAAATTACTTTTTCATTGTAGATGATAGCCAGAGAGACGCAAACGACGGAACTTCGGTCGAGCACCGCCACGGTCGCTTTGCAAATCATCGATGCTAATGATAACTGGCCAATATTTGACAAGACAAAGTACGTCTTTAGCATCCTGGAAAACTCCGTTCAAGGTGTTGTTGTGGGACGAGTTACAGTAAGCTTTTCGCACTGCTCTGTGTTTGTTAAAACCAGTGTGATTGCAAACTAAATATTCGAAACTAACTATACATTTTTCAGGCCACTGACTTGGACAGTGGTGCTTTCGGAGCAATATCATACAGCTTGGATGGAACAGACAACAATATGTAAGTTGCTATAGCTACCCCTGTTCAAGAAGCATAAATAAATTTGCTACATTTGTCAACACGCGTTCGCACTACAGATTCAGCATTAACTCTGACACTGGAGAAGTAACGGTAAACGTAGACCCTGCCACAACTCCCGCAACAACGCCGCTGGATCGCGAACGCATTTCAGTGATCTATTTAGCCGCAAGAGCTCGCGACGGTGGGGGCTTTGTGAGCACAGTGCAACTGGAGGTCCACCTGACCGACGTCAACGACAATGCACCCGTGTTCACTCGTCCAAGCTACTCGGGACTAGTGAAAGAGAACTCGTTGACATTTGAGAGCTCTCTGCAGGTTGAGGTTCGTAACTGCTTAATGCCTGATTAGCGACCAGTAGCTGCGTTTCCGATTTCAACCGGCCTGTCTGTCATTCTGTTCGACAGCGACTCTCCTGTGGAGATGATGACCCACTCGGATTCCCTCCGTGATCCCCTTATTGACGAACACGAGAAAAAACATCTGGGAGAGAGTCGTTTGCAATAATGATATTGATTAATTGAGATTGGCACAGTAGAACACAGGCTTAGCTGCTCACTAAATCCCTAACTCTCCTCTCCGTACCTTTTCATTACCTCGATCTCACCATTCTAAACATTACTTTCATGCTTTTCCATTCTGTCCCTCTACCCAACACGCGCTTCCTAGGCGATAGGATTCTGTCGATGAAACCTTTTTGTAACAAGACTTGCTTTAGTGGGCGGGGCCGATGCAGAGGATGAGCTGTTCTCAGCCATGATCCAGATGGCCACGCCAAAGAGCTTGGATTATCGTATCTGACTAGTTCGTGGGCGTTGTACTTTAATGACTAGTATAGACAAGGAATTGGTTGGATTTTTTGTATCTCCCCATTCGATAAATCATTAAATCGACATTACCAGTGCTTCTGCTTGTCGTTCATGCACTTCCACTGTTAACTTTAGGCCGTTGACAACGACGAGAAAGGTTCTAACAACACTCTAGTTCAGTACGCGATTGTTGACGGCAACTATGGGTCAAGCTTTGCCGTCAATCAGTCAACGGGATCTCTGAGCCTTGTGAAGCCGCTAGACTACGAGACTCTGACGCATCCGACTATCGTTCTGAGGGTGGCAGCCTATGACGCTGGCGTGCCAGTATTGTCCAATTTCGTAACTGTCACGGTGGGCGTTATTGACCAGAATGATAACGCTCCCAGTTGTATAAAGGATGTGTTTAGCGCAACTGTAGCCGAAACCGCACCCGAAGGAACATTCGTGGCCCAAATAAATGCTACGGATGCTGATCCTTCTGTCAGCGAGAACTCAAAGGTGTTCTATCGCATTCAAAGTGGAGCCGCCGACAAGTTCACCATATTTGGTGACACAGGCATAGTACAGGTTGAAAGAGGAGCCGATTTGGATGTAAACAGATTCGGGGATAGATACAACTTGACAATCGGTGTATATGATCAGGGCTACCCACAGCTGAGCGGGTCCTGCCTTCTAGTAGTCAGTGTAAGGGATGTCAACAACCAACGGCCGTACTTTGAAGTGTTGAGTAGACGCGAAACAGTGCAAGAGAACCTGCCGCTGGGGCTCTCACTACCGATTTCGCCTCCCTACACGGCCAAGGATCCCGATTCATCGGCCAATCTGAGCTATCGTATTCTGTACGACCAAATGTCGGCTTTGCAACCAAGCGGTCAACCTGTTCAACCCGCGGCATACAATTACACATCCCTATTCACTGTCGTTCCAACAACTGGAGCTATCACGGTGGTTGGAAATCTGGATCGTGAACAGGCTGGCGAGATCACTATACCAATATTTGTACAAGATCTTGCAAACGAAACCGTGCAACCGATCCAAACGGCCACAGGGACTCTTATTCTAACACTAAGCGATGTTAACGATGAATGGCCAGTGTTCCAACCTCCAGCAGTGAACGGAACCTTCCGAATTTCAATCTACGAGGGAACGGTAGAAATCAGTACCAAGCTCCTTGCAACAGATGCAGATTCCTCAACTACCAAGCTGCAGTATAGTACATTGCCAACAAATGATCCTTACTTTGGCATTGATCCCAATACAGCCCAATTATCACTGAAAACGCCCTTGGATCGTGAAGCAATGAGTAGGTACACCCTATTAGTGTTGGTAACAGATTCGCTGCATAAAACCACTGGAACGGTAGAAATTACTGTTTTGGATATTAATGACGTGCAGCCGACATTTTATCAGTTCAGCGATACGCTGTCAGTGCCAGAGAACATTAGTGTTGGCAGCTTACTGACTACTATTAAAGCCTACGACAACGACACAGGAGCATTCGGCACCGTCAACTACCGAATCCTCAGCGGTGGAGGCGGCAAATTCAGTCTGAACAGCGAAACTGGCGAACTACATTTGACTGCACCGTTGGATCGCGACGTGACTGGCGGAGACGTCTACAACCTGGTGATTGAAGCGTTTGACAATCCAGGGAGTACGAACAGCCTGAAAAGCAGTCGAAGTATGGTCATAAGTATCCTTGACGTAAACGACAATGCTCCTCGATTTTCTCAAGCGAACTTCACCATCACAACGCTAACGGAGAGCGCCACTGCTGGGCAGTTAATTCGTGAAATATCAGCCACAGATGCGGATGTAGGCGTGAATCAAGAGATAGATTTCTCTTTGCAACCAGTTCCTGGTCAAAGCGATCGGGCAATGTCACTGTTTACGGTCACTACTAAGCAGACGGGTGACAGCTACTCTGCCAGCTTGACAACCAGCACTGATCTCAAAGGCGCTGTTGGTTGGTTCTACTTGATCCTCTTGGCTACTGATAAAGGCGATCCAAGACAAACGGGTTCTACTCATCTGACTATCTCAGTCAGCGATGTTAATGACCATGCTCCAGAGTTTATCTATCCAAACGTTTCCGAAATTCACGTTCGAATCAACGAATCCACAAACGCATCGAGCACTATAGGCAAGGAGCTTCTACAAGCGGTTGCTACTGATAAAGACTATGGAGTTAATGCTGTCGTTCGATTCAGTCTCACATCGTCGACAACAGATCAGACGGCGTTTCGCATCGATCCAGTATCTGGTTTGTTAACTGTCGCTATTAACTTGCGTCGCACCCTGCAGATACAGTACCGATTTCAGATACAGGCCACAGATCAAGGCGCGTCACCTTTGAGCTCTCAGACCAGCGTCGTAGTTGAAGTCTGGGCCGTGGACGAGAGCCCGCCAGCCTTTCCGCAGCAGTCCAGAGAGCAGACGTTCACTCTGATGGAGAACTTGCCGCCTGCAGCAACTATAGAAGGCATGAATCTAACGGGAACTCGGCTTGGATCAATTGGCAAAGCTGTCAATACCGATCTGGGCACCCCAACTGCACAGATTTGCTACTTCATGATATGTAAGTTTCTCGCGATTTTCATTTGCTTTGATTTCAAATAGATCTCCGTTGCTTTCTTAAGGGCTGGTTGTAGCCTAGTGGTTAGAGCGTCGGACTCACGATTGGAATTTCGGGGGTTAGATTCTCGACCCACAAGGAAAATTTGTGTGTCCTTGAGCAAGACACTCAATTATCCATTGCTTCAGTCCACTCAGCTGTAAAATGGGTGCCAGCATTAGCTGGGGTAATTAAGGGTGTGTGTGGCGACCCCGGCCCAGTCTTTGGACTGAACAGCCGTACGCAGCCTTCAGATCCGCCACGCAATAGCTGCGGCTGAACTCCCGGTCTCACATCTGCCCATTAAGGCTGGTGTGATCAATTATCTATCGCTTTCTTAAGCATTACGTTCTATGCTTGATCTTGCAGCAAAGTCTTACGACAACTTCTTCGTGAACAAGACCAACGGAGATTTCTACGCTCTAATACAGGCGGATCGGGAATCGAAGCCTCAATATACAATCCACGTGATTGCCGTCAGTGCGAGCTACTGCTCATCTAGTAAGTCGCTAGTCTTATTTAGAAAACCATTGCAAATTAAATTACCCGCATATTCACAGCAAACGTACCTATTTACCACCGCTTAATCATCAAAAACCCCGTCCCAGCCATGGAGACCTTAAAAATTACACGTTGGAAAAATGGATGCAAAGAAATATTTCTATTGGACAGAATTTTTATTTTTACATGTACGTGCGTAGCTCAAAAAAATCAAATGTTTTTGCAATTAATTTGTAATTTCGAATTAATGCCCACTCTAAAAAAGTTTGTTTATAACTATACACAGTTGTCTGAAAATTCAGGGTAAGGGGAAGTCTTACTGCTTCATTCCTCTTTCCTAGGCGCATACGAATGGAATGCGGCGCCTAACGAGCTGAGTCGAACTCGCCGCTCCCTGGACGCCGATCCCGTAACCTACGATCCCAGCAACCCGTCGATGGCTCAGATTGTCGTGCAAATCGGCGACGTCAACGATAATCCGCCGGTATGGCGATCGGCCGCTTTCTTCGGCGGTGTCACGGTTGACAGTCCGCCAGGAACCGTTGTATTAAGCTTCTCCCAGTACGTCTCCGACGCAGATGCCGGCAATAACAGCGCCCTAACGTTCGGCATCTCGAATATTCGAGCAGACACGAGCCAGCTAGCCAACCAGCTGCAACAGCTGGGCATCACCAACACGGTGCTAAGCATTGCGGCTAACGGAGTTTTACGAACCGGTGATAAAACCTATTTCCAAGAAACAATGTCGGGCTCTTTGATCTTCAACGTCAGCGTTAGCGATTCGCGCTTCACCTCTTGGGCCAGTTGCACTATTTATCTGTTATCGCTTAACCAGCAGATAGTCGTCACTCTTAGCGACAACACGCGTGGATCTGGCGCAGTACGAGACGAACTGATGGCCTACCTGAGCAACATCACCGGCTGGAGAATTGTGGCCAACAATATTGTCACTTACAAACGCGAGGACGGCACGGCGGATGATACCAAGTGAGTCTTTTTATCCACAAACAATTTCCACTCAACATTTGTAAGATTAAATGAAACGGGAACCACGAATCCACTCTAATTAATAGGAGCGACATCTACATTCACGCGATCAATAAGACAACAAACGCAATCATTTCTGCCCTAACTGTACGTGACAAAATTGACAAGCTCTGGTCAGAACTACCGGTGCTGTACAAAACCTACAACGTACTGTGGGTCCGGCTCGCAGTTCAACCTGCGCCAACGGATTCTACGTTGGAGATTCTGAAGATTGCCCTGATTGCTGTCGCCTGCGGTCTGACCGTAATGCTATTCTTCTCCTGCGTATCGCTCTGGTCCTGCAGACGAATGTATCGCCGAAAGCTGAAAGCTGCCACTGCGGTCGCCTTTGGTAAGGACTTGTAGCTGGATTTGAAACCCGCTGTAGCATCGAAATGGAGTGCAGGAGCGTTGATATAGGTTTTTTTAGCGAGGGCTTTAGCACCAGGGGTAGTAGCACCAGTGGTTTTAGTACCAGGGGCTTTAGCACCTGGAGCTTTAGCACCGAGGCAGTAGCACCAGTGGTTTTAGGACCAGTGGTTTTAGCACCAGTGGTTTGAGCACAAGGGCCTTTAGTACCAGGAGCTTTAGCACCAGGAGCTTTAACACCAAGGGCTTTAGCACCATGGGCGCCAGCTTTTGTATCCGTACAGTGCTTACATAAAAGACTGTTAAAAAGAATTCAACACACGGAACAGAAAGCCAATTTGATTCGATTAATTTCTTGCAGGTCCCGGCGGTAACTCAGACAGTTTAAAAGCGCCAGGAACCAACGCTCACGCATATGAAGGGTAAGCCTCGATGATATTTCTGATTTCTCGTTTTACTTACTTACTCAATTAGTTCCTTCATTTTTTATTATTTCGATTCTGATATAGATTGTAGTTTTAGTAATATTTTTGTTCCTTTAACTAACCTACGTGTGACAGTCCCTAAACATTTTCTAAAGGCGTCTAAAACAAGAGAAAATATAATTCTGTCCACGCACAGCGATCTGACCGACTTCACTGACAAACTTACCAACCTCTCAAATGTGTTATATCCCCTTTCTTTTCCCACCTTTCGAAATCGAAGCAGCCATCAGCAAGGCAAGGATGCCAACGGTAATAGCCAGAGCTTGGCTTTGAGTAGTCGAGTCAGCCAAGCTCACGCCAATGGCGACTCGAATCCGTACGCCATCGACAACGGTGCTCTGCAGACCGGCGGGGATGCCGCGTTTAACTCCGCCACCACCGCCAGCATTCAGCCAAAACCTGTGCTAGACGAAAGTCAGACTTTGTTTTGAGTCTGAGCATGCACGGATCCAGATGAGGATGCCATCTTGGAGTGAAATTTAGAGCAAGAAATTATTTTAAAACAAAAAATATCAAGTTCTCATCATCAGTTGCACTCATCAAACAGCATCAGTTTGGAAACTATGACACAAAAATTTCGATATTTGTACATATATTTGCATACTCAGGTTAGTATTATCATCGCTAGTATATGAATGTGAGCGTAACGTATTCTACATGAAAATCGTGTTGTTTAGGTTTTGTGTGACAGTTTGCACAATTAAATAATATAACAAGCGTAAGTTTGAATACACTATATATAAGCTCTTAGCGGTTAGTCAGTCAAATAATCGAACGCAGCACCTTCACGCGCAACAAGTGTTTGCATGCTTAGACAAAAATGAAGTTAATTGAGCATGATGTCGGAGAGTTTGAGCACATGACAAGTTTTTTTAACAAAATTATTTTTTCGCACTAATACCCACTAATGCAAAATTTAAAGTTTGTTAAAATGCACAGAAATCAACGAGTATACTATTGAAATTTGCTTATATTTGTTTTGAGCATCGTGTGAAAATTTGTCCCAGCTATTGTGTTGGCTATCCGTCATCCATTCTTTTAGCTTATCCATGTGTTTTCAAATTGGTTATCAACAACTTTATCGCATCTCCTGAAATAGTTAACCAAACTTTGAATGGAAACGTGTGTTTGAGACAAACATAAAGTTTTCTGTTACTAGAAGAGGCATATAAAACTTGGCTACTATAGTAAATGTATGCATTCAATACCTGATATATGATATGGAGTGGACTTCTGCAGTTGCGTTGCACAAACAATTAAACAACACATTTGCTTTTAACCTCCAGAAAAAAACAACTTTGTTGATTTAACAGACTTTCACAATACTTCCTAATAGTAAATCAGCTGTTCACCACTTTTACTGAACAAATTTTCAGTTCCAATCCAATTTGGATGGATCTTCACAATGGAGCACAATTTGATAACTTCGAATTTGAAAGGTAAGATCAAATTAACTAAGAGAATTAATTTACAAAGTTTTAAGTCTTTATTGATGTCTTCTCTTACGATTCACCCTGTCATCTTCAGTGACCGAATCTCCCATGACAGCCAGCTTCACAATCAACTCGCCTTCTGCATCAAACGTTTCGACGAACTGGAAAAATCTGTCAATTTCTACGAAGACGACACCACCGCTGGGGGTCCTAGCGGACCAAGGATTAACCTCGATGAAGATCCCAATAATGCTATTCTATCGGCCGCGGTGGAGGCTGGTCCAAACAGCCTCAGCGACCACCCAACTCTGCGAAATATGCCTACTAGTGAGATTTGAGTAGTAATTCCTTTGCACTGTTGTATTTTACAAGCACTGGGGATTTTAAAAAAGCGAATACAGCATGCTTAGTATTATTGCTTTTAATAGTATTTTCAGGCTAGTCTTTGAGTTAAGTAGTTGGTACTGAAGTCACATCAGCTCTGATGGGTGTTTAGAGTTCAGTATAGTTGGTACTGAAGTCACATCAGCTCTGATGTGTGTTTAGAGTTCAGTATAGTTGGTACTGAAGTCACATCAGCTCTGATGGGTGTTTAGAGTTCAGTATAGTTGGTACTGAAGTCACATCAGCTCTGATGGGTGTTTAGAGTTCAGTATAGTTGGTACTGAAGTCACATCAGCTCTGATGGGTGTTTAGAGTTCAGTGTAGTTGGTACTGAAGTCACATCAGCTCTGATGGGTGTTTAGAGTTCAGTATAGTTGGTACTGAAGTCACATCAGCTCTGATGGGTGTTTAGAGTTCAGTATAGTTGGTACTGAAGTCACATCAGCTCTGATGGGTGTTTAGAATTCAGTATAGTTGGTACTGAAGTCACATCAGCTCTGATGGGTGTTTAGAGTTCAGTATAGTTGGTACTGAAGTCACATCAGCTCTGATGGGTGTTTAGAATTCAGTATAGTTGGTACTAAAGTCACATCAGCTCTGATGGGTGTTTAGAGTTCAGTATAGTTGGTACGGAAGTCTCAGCAGCTCTGATGAGTGTTTAGAGTTCAGTATAGTTGGTACTGAAGTCACATCAGCTCTGATGGGTGTTTAGAGTTCAGTATAGTTGGTACTGAAGTCACATCAGCTCTGATGAGTGTTTAGAGTTTAGTGTAGTTGGTACGGAAGTCTCAGCAGCTCTGATGAGTGTTTAGAGTTCAGTAGTTGGTACTGCAGCTGGAGTCAGCAACTGGATGGATCATGACGAGTTTAGAGATCTGTGAACGTAGAATAATAATATTTTTTGACAACTGCCGTCACTTATATTTAATCCCAAATATTCTCTCAAACATTCGAAAAAACTCTAAGAGGTTCATATTCATATTTGCTCACATTCCGTTCCTTTCAAAATATACTGTTTTGAATTTTTATTTTGTTTTACTTCTATTTATGAGCGATCAATTGTTATACTTTTGTCAGTTTTATTGTGCTTGCCCCCGTGTCAGACGCGATATTAAACGATGCTTCTTTTAACGAAAAGATGCACCCGATCTTTCATTTTATGTCTAAATTTGTTGCACCATTGCTGCTCAGAAGTATATGTAAAATGATATATACGAGCGTATTTACATGTATTATTGGCTATGCTGCACCATTCTCGCCACGTTTCATATATAAATAATTAAATATGATTACCTATTATGGTTGAATTATCATGACGAATGCTTTATTATTTTTACAACTACAGTTCACTGTACTATACATGTACAAGTAAAACGAAACTAAAATACACTGCCTACGCTAAAACTGCCCTTGACCCTGAGTAAACAGTATATATGCTACTACTGTAATAACCAATAGGACATTTTGTTGTCCGCTAGTGTTTTCGCTAACATTCCATAATTATGTACGTTTACGTGCAGTAAGTTATTTCTTTAACTTGTATTTGCGAGCGTATCTTAATGCTGTGGCTCAAGTAGGAGTCTGTATTTTGGTATACGCCTAATTTAAACTGTATTTCATCGAGCTTCATTTTATATCGTTATAATTCATGTCGATTATATATAATTGGAATTTTGGCTAGTTTTATTAGAATTTATGCAGTTTTCAATGTTGGTTCTGTGACATTTCGCAACTGTTTTTCTAATGACAGCGTTCAGATAAAAAGAGACAAATTATAATATAAAGTTGTCAAAACATATATTTATGAGTGTATCGGACGCAATTCGCTTTGCATATGAGTTCTGACGAGATTTTGGCTCTGATTTTTTTACTATTATGGCTATGAGTATGTATTTACATTTAAGGCCACTTAGAACGGTCATTGGCAAACCTAATTTTTGTTTAAGCGGCTATACAATTCATAGCTCCTAGTTTTCCGCAAACACGGTTTTCTGACTACAACAACAACAACAGCATGCAATACGTACATGTACATGTCCTCTGTCTGAAGGTCTCAAAATTTGAGAACAGCGACAACCGGTTCTGGTATCAGCTAGCAAAGGCTGGCGACTGTCCTCCCCGCGGTACGGTGCATGCATGCAACATTGTCAGCAGCAGCACCTCCTACACCGGCTGTGAGTAGTATACGAATGAGGATATGGCCTGCCCAGCAGCTGGATTCACCGACGCTGTCTGGGGCGTCGATATTGCATCCATCCGTCAACAGGCGGTTCGAGCTAGTCTGTCAGCGACCAGCAGGTACCTCGGCGCTGCAAAGCAATTGATGGTACAAACGTACGTTCCACATGCACCCGCCTCGAACAATTTAAACGTTTCCCTTTGGCGGTTAGTAGAAAGGGCCTCGCGGACTGCCAGGAACCTCACAGAATGAAATGCAACTCAGGAAAGCCTATACGGCGGGCGTAGGGAACCAGATCGCCTGGTACATGTACATGTAGACCAATTGTTTGACATGGCGTATAAATTTCGCCGTCTGTCCGTTAGCGTTCGGTACGGACTTGTAGCTAGCCTCGATGCCGACCGCTACACTACGCAGAGCTCACGATGATGCATGGTTTTATGCGCTTGTTGACCATCAGGCCGACACTCCCGCCGCAATTACAGCATCCACAGCAGACTGCACACGTCCAGCTAGCAATCTCTAGGCGTCCTTTAAGAGTTGAGGCATGAAGATACATGTAGCAAAGGCGAGATCGTCGGCATAGTCACTTTCTGGGTTGGCGTGACCCACGCTCGATCAGTTATTAGTTGCATGCACCAAAAACAACAAAACAACTGCATGTGCAGTACATGTACGTGACTACGATACAATTAAATACATGTGTACGGTACACATACATGTATAATACACAATTCAATTCTCTGTTCAATGTATATATACGATCAGCGTATTTTATGGCAGTAGTTGCCAGTTCCTTGGGGCGCGACCGGAGGATGGCGCGGGGGAGGGATACAGACGTGTTATGCCACGCCCTCCATGGAAAAAAAAGAGTTAAGGTTTTAAATTTGTTAAAATTCTGGAAACTTTTGGCTCACCCTATACAGCGGTGTCGGAACATATTTCAAAGTGGGGGGGGGGCTATTGGTGGGAGGGCACATTGCACATTATTTTTTAAATCTAAGGGCACCCAAACTCCTGCTGTTATGTCAGGTGACATTAGTTGTGACAACCGCGCCAATATTCAATTCTGTGTTGGAAGTGGCCAAAAGTCTGAAAAATGTTTGAATTCTCAAACTAATTCAAACATTGCGCAACTGCACTGCACTATCAATTTATTTAGTAAATATCTCAAATGAATGAAAATTGCCAGAGCAAGACCAGTAGTTCTCTGGATCTCTTGCCTGTCTTCTGCCTGGCTGCCTGCCTCTTGCGCTGTCTCTTTATTCTTTTATCTGATGGCATTTTAGTGCTTTAGTTGCAGTACCCTGAGGGCCAAATGTGGCCCGCAAAGCCTCTCTATATCCGGCCTTGGGTCCTTTGAATCTTCACAATAGCAATCCGGCCCGCTCGATATGTTTATTATTGTGTCTCTTCTCAGCTCTCTTCCCGATCACCTCTCTCTTCTCATATTCCCCTCTCCTCTCCTCTCCTTTCCTCTCCTCTCCTCTCCTCTCTCCTTTCCTCTCCTCTCCTCTCATCTCTCCTCTCCTCTCATCTCCTCACCTCTCTCCTCTCCTTTCCTTATCCTCTCCTCTCCTCTCCCCTCTCCTTCCTCTCATCTCCTCACCTCTCCTCACCTCGCTCCTCTCCTCTCTTCTCCTCACCACTCTCCTCTCCTCTCATCTCCCGTTTCCTCTCCATTCTCTTCTCCCTTCCCTCCTCTCTCCTCTCCTTCTCTGATCTCCTCTCTCTTATTTTTCGACTCTCCTCTTCTCATTTATCTCTCCTCTCCTCTCTCCTCTCCTATTTTATCTCTTTTCTCGTCTACTCTCCTCTCCTTTATTCCTTCGCCTCTCCTTTCTCCTGCGCTCGTATTTCGATCTCTTCTCTATTCCCTATCCTCTCTCCCGCCCAGGGACTCCTGCTGGGCGCGCGTTCGCTTAATTAGGGGGCTCAGCGAAGCGGACCCAGAAGGGCAGTCATGCGCTGTTCTCAATCTGGCCCTTGAGGTAAAAAGTTTGCTGACCCCTAAAAGCACTAGGCTTAGGCACTAGATAAAAACTAATGGAATGGGATTGCATGAGAACAAAAACATGAACTATTATATCAGCTGGTACCCTTAGCTTCCAAGACTCAGAGAAGCCAAAGCCGAACACCGGCCGACACTTGCTTAAAATTCAAAAAGGGCACCTGCAGGATCATGCTATAAAGTGCAGGGGGGGCTTCCCCATGCCCCCCCCCCCCGGTTCCGACGCCCCTGACCCTGTATTGATTATGGCTCTCTGCCCTGATACGAGAGTAATTATTGCATTGTCTATGTCAACTAGCACGCCTATTGTAAGTATACGTTCATATACAACATATAAAGGTAAAATGTAAGGACTGTACGAAAAAATGCAATGTAAGCGCGTTGGTGTATTTCGGATGATCAATTGTGCATGCACATGTGCACGTATGATTGCTCAGCGATCTTTTAAATTTAAGTCCATTATTTCGTGTTAAATAAGTTTTAATAAGTTTCTAAACTTATTTATGCTGCTTTACTAATAGGAGTTAAAAAACTATTTTGTAAATATTTGTTAATATATAAAAAAATAGTGCATTTTAAACGAGGAAACTGTTTCCTGCAAAACCTGAAATCGAGCTACGTCTACAGTGCAAGAATATGGTATTATTTGATAGAATTAATATATTAGATGTCGTGGACTCGTGCTGATGCATTTCGATTGGTGACTGAAGAAAATCCATAATTAAGCCTTATATTATTTTAAACTGTTTTATTATTTCCCAAGCTCAGTCTTGAAGATCACGCTGACGTTTATGTCGTTTTTTAGTTCGCCAGGGGCAGTGAGGTCAAAGGTCACTTTAGGTCATGACCCTACGTTTTGTAATGTTCTCAAACTTAGTCGTCGCAATTGTATGTCACATTTTTAAAGGGCATAACAATAATAACAAAACTTTGTTGGCATTGTACCTTGCATAACGAATTTTTGTTCTTTACTCTAGGCCTATGCTTTTTGGAATTCCAACCCGGCCTAAGCCTATGGCTAAGAATGGAATTGGCAATAGTCAATTGTTGGAGGCCTACTAGGCCTACTACTTAAAATTTAATGCGCTGTTTAAAATATTGTTTTTTAATTTGTCTGTTTTATTGTTGTATAATGCATAGAAATTGTATACAGTTTATGTATAGCATCTTTTAAGCTTTAATATAGTTACTATTGTCATTGATAAATAGTAATAAATTAATTATAACAATAATAAATATTACATTTGTTTATACTTTATTTAAAAAATCAAATGACATGGTTGTGAGTGATCCAAGTTCAATATGAGTACGATATTGATAGTAATTTTTAGGTATATATTTTCTATTAAAAAGTGCAAATCATTTAAGTAAATTTATAATATATGGAATCATCTTGATCTCTTTTTTGCCTTTATTTTTAGTTTACATGTAATACAATAATTAAGCTACTGCCTTTTTAGTTTTAGTATTAACATTGTTACATTTAAAATTAAAATATTACAAGTTGTTGATACCCGCGGATTTTGAACCCGGGGAATTCCAATCCCTGGAACTGAGAATCCCCGGAAATTCTGAAATCTAAGGCCATACACAAACAAAAACTTGTTAATAGTTAGTAGGATAGAGGTAGACATAAAATGGACACATTGGTGTAAGGATTTGAGGCAAACATTGATATTGTTGGCTGGGGTACTGCACAGAATGTCAGGTAATGTCTGTCTGACTCTAAAACATGTATTGGCAAACTCTGGCCTCTCCCTGACTCTCCCTATGTCCCTTGGATCCTTTAAAATTTCTATCGCCTCTTCTGTTTCCTCTCTTCTCTCTCGTCCCTCGTCTTTCCTCTCTCCTCTCTCCTCTCTCCCCTCTTCTCTCGTATCTTCCCTCATCTCTCTTCTCTTTCATCTCTTTTATCTCATCTCTTGTCTCTTCTTTCTCTCTTCTCCTCTCTCCTCTCTCTCTACTTTTTCTTTTTCTCTCTCCTCTCTCCTCTATTCTTTTCTCTCTTCTCTTAACTCTCTCCTCTACTATTTTCTCTTTCGTCTTTGCTCTCTCATCTTTCCTTTCACTTCTTTTATCTTTTCTCTGTTATCTCTTCTCATTTCTCTCTGTTCCCATCTCTCTCTCTCTCTCTCTCTCTCTCTCTCTCTCTCTCTCTCTCTCTCTCTCTCTTCTCTGTCTTTCTCTCTTCTCTGTCTTTCTCTCTTCTCTGTCTTTCTCTCTTATCTCTCCTCCTCTCTCTACTCTCTCCACTCTCCATTCTCCTCTTTCCTCTCCTCTCTTCTCACTCACTTCTCTACCTTTGTCTCTCCTCTCTCCTCTCGTCTCTGTAAACTCTCCTCTGTTCTCTCTACTCTCCCATCTTTCATATGTTCACTCTCGTCTCTGCTCTTTCATCCCCCTCTTTAATCTGGCATCTCTGTCTTATATGTTCTCTCACCTCTCTCCTCTGTACTCTTTTATTTCCCCTCTTTTGACTCCTCACTTTCCTTTCTCCTTTCTTCTTTTCTCTTCTCTTCCCTTGTCTATACTCTGTCTCCCTCCCTTCTCTCACTCCACTCTCCTCTCTCCGTTATCTCTCATCTCTCATTTCTCATCTCTCCTTCCACCTCTCTCATCTCTACAACCTTAGAGATGTAGAGATGTATCTTTATCTCTTCTCTCTTCCCTTTACTCTCTCATCTCTTCTTTCACCTGTTTCCTCTCTGCTCTCCTCTCTGCTGTCTCCTCTCTCTTCTCATCTGCAGCTCTCTGCTCTCTCATCTCGCTTTTCCTCTCTCCCCTCTTCTCTCCCTCTCTCTCATCGTCCTCACCCCCTCATCTCTCCTATTATCTTTTATCTTTTATCTTTTCTTTTATCCCCTCTGTCGCCTCTCCTCTCTTCGAATCGTCTATTCTTTCTTCTTTCCACTTTCATCTGCCCCTCAGCTATGAGCTGGATTCTTTATCTGGCCTTTGAGGTAAAAGTCTGCCCATCCCTGCTTGGAAAGCCAGTTTGTGGGACGTAGTACTCTCATGGTTGTTCTCATGCTTTGATCACGTCATCTTTCTTGCCAATTTGCAGCCCTGAAAGGAATTTGTGTATCTTCAGCTCCACTGCAGTCTGCATCAGTCTAACAACCAAGGAAATACGCATTTCTTAGGAGGCCATTTAAAATTTACACAGTACCTTTAAAAGAAACCTAAAATTTCCATGGTGTGCCTAATTTAGTAGGGTTGTATTGCATTGCATCGCTTCGCCTTTTCATAAATCTTTCGCTTTTACAAACCATGCTGGATTCCCTCGATTTGCCAATTGCCATCCAGTGTTAAACTGCTGCAGAGTTTGCCAATACAGAGGACAGTGGTTAGAATTTCTCACTAAACTGTCACGGCTAAACGTAGCCTCTCCATGCGCGGGGGTACAGAGAAGGCTATTAAAAAGTTATTCCAAAACACTGTGTACATTTGCTATGTACATTCAGTCCTATCGCCTGACCCTTTGTCTGGCTCTGGGGGAATGAGTAGAGTGAGTGAGTGGCACAAACAACAGAAAAAGCAGACAAACTTCACATGCTTACAGTTTCTTTTTCGGTTGAGTTACAGAGTTGAAACTTTACATTTAGATAGAGAATGAGTCAATAAAGAATTGTGTTAAGTTTGAAGTCAATCGCTTTACGTGGAGCAAACTTATGGCAGCTGAAAGTTAGTCAATTTTGAAACCCTTTTACACATCTGGGCCCAGATTGGGAAAGAGAGGCAGGCAGGCGGAGGTTGGGGTGGCGGCCTCGCTGAAAAAAACAGCCAAACTTTAAAAGTGCACACCGCCGTTCAGGATTAACTTTCAGACTTGAAATTTTATACGATTGTGCCAAAATAGTTGAAAATTGTCTGTGTCAAATTTGAAGAGAATCGGTAGAAGTGGAGCGGCGCTATGGAGGATTTAGTGAAAAAAATGCGCATTTTGAGCAGTTTTTTGTACTTTTAGGTAGGAAGACTCAAATTTAGGAAATTAAAAGGTAGCCTAAGTCATTCTCCGTAGTAAGTTTAGGGTGGGTGTAAATTTTGGTGTCATTTGGTTGAGCGGTTTGGGAGTCCATAGCGATCAAAATTGTCCACACACAGACAGACACACACACACACACACACAGAGTTTTGATTTTTATATGTAGAGATCTGTACATTCATTTCTGTCACTTTAACAAAATATTTAGTGACTGATATAGGCTTAAGCACTGCAGAATTGTGTGCTTATATCTTGTGTGCCTATATGTGTGTTTATATTAGCATTGCAGATATAAGCACTGCTGAATAAACATTGCAGAATTGTCTTAACTCATGTTTAGAATAAATTAAACTAAAATAAAAAAAGAAACTCTATTTAAAATTTTTCTAAGGTTCAAATAGCAACAAGTTGTTTTTCTTATTCAAAAAGTCTTAAATACATATAAAACATCTTAACTTACTTCTAGGACCTAATAGAAAGCTTTACAATGTAAGAATTACAATTAATTTAACAATTAATGATAATAAAATAAAAATGTCTATGTCAGTCTTAAAAGAGTATTCTGTATGCATATCTCTCAAGTTATTGCATATTTTGAATTTGTCTCTCCTAAATCATTTTCTTAATAATATATAGCATTTTAATAATATTAGTATATTAAAAGAGGTTGTTAGGCAGCTCTTAACTTTCCTGTCCTTATCATTATCTTATGTCTATTTCTTAGTAGCTAACCAGTTTAAGAAAGAAAAAAAGCTTAATAGTAAAATAGCTAATACCTAATAAAATAACTAATACTTATTGCCAACTGTAAGCCAAAAAATGTATATAAACAAATATTTTTAATGTTGGTCTTCTATAACTTTTGCTGTAAAAAACTTTGGCTAGCTTTTAAATTAGGCATATTATATTTTTATACTTGTGGTCACAATAGTAGTTCTTTAATTTACAGATACCACAGATATCTATTTTATTATCTTAGCTATATATTATACTATAGCTATAATTTTATTTATAGCTTAACAAATATTCTTTTTTTGTGAAATTAATGAATTTTTTATAAGCCTATTTATTAGTACCTACCTAGATAGTTTTGTTTTTAAATATAGTTTTATATTTTTCTGTAATGAGGATTTTTAATAATAAGGTTTAAGTAGTTAAAAAATCTTACAGTATAGTATTTCAACTTTCAATTTTATATTAATGATCATGTTTCAGCTTATTGTTTATAGATTCAAGGGTTGGCAAACTCTAGTCATCTATCTAACCCAGATGTTGGGAAACTTTAGTTCTTTATCTATCTTAGAGAGGAACCTCTATTTGGCCCTTAGGTCCTTCAGAACTTCACAATAGAAATCTGGCTTGCTCATGGCTCATGACCCATTGTCATGCACTAGATTTTATTTCTGGCCCTTATGTTAAAAATGGTTTGCCAACCCTTGATCTATAATTTTTACAGACAAGTTTTACTTATTGTCACACAATCATATATTTAATAATTTTACTTTCATGTAAAGCTAAAGAAGCTGTAGACAGTTGCGTAGCCAAATTAATAACCATAAATTGTTTATTAATCAAACAATGGCTCCATCAAGTGTAACACTTCGTGTTAGAATACCTCGCGACAATTTTGATTTAACAAAAACTGTACAGTTTCGACTCAATCAAACTGTCATTGAAGCTTGTGTTACTATTCGAGAGAAGGTAACTGAAGCACAGCAGGAGGCCAGCAGTGGCGGGGGCGGTGGTGCCAGCGCTGCCCCAGTGAATGTGCAGCAGTTCGGTCTGTTCTTACCGGATGCCTACAATTCCGAAGATGATCGGCGAGGCTTGTGGATGGACGGTCAAAAAACTCTGGAATCTTTCGGCGTTAAAGATGGGGTAAGAAACTGACTCGATGTGAATTTCCAAGCCTATTGGTCTTTGTTTTGATTGTTATTTGATCACTGTACTAGTCTTTGTTAAGTTCTCTTGATTTTCAGCCTCAACGATTTCGGTTGGTCTTTTTTTTCTAACTCGACACCAAAGCTTAGGTCTTTGTTTATAGCATTCAATCTGCTCCGAGTCTTTGTTTATAGCATTCAATCAGCTTCGAGTCTTTGTTTATAGCATTCAATCAGCTTCGAGTCTTTGTTTATAGCATTCAATCAGCTTCGAGTCTTTGTTTATAGCATTCAATCAGCTTCGAGTCTTTGTTTATAGCATTCAATCAGCTTAGAATCTTTGTTTACAGCCTTCAATCATCTTCAAGTATTTGTTTGCAACCTTTCTATCAGCTTCGAGTCTTTGTTTGCAACCTTTGATCAGCTTATATTCTTTGCTTGCAACTTCTAATCAGCTTCGAGTCTTTGTTTGCAACCTTCGATCAGCTTCGAGTCTTTGTTTGCAACCTTCGATCAGCTTCTAGTCCTTGCTTGCAACTTGCAATCAGCTTCGAGTCTTTTGTTCTGATATTAATAAAGCTTCATGTCTTTGTTCTTCATCGTCACTAATGATCATTTTCTTTGCCTTTTTGCATAGTTTTTAACCTTCAGTGTTATTTAGAGCTAAACTCATCAAACATTCTATTTTATTTTTTATAAATTAATCTTCTCTCGGTTTATTAAGTGCCCTATTATTGCATTAATATTCTAAGCTTAATTTTTATTATCTATAATAGGGGTTGCTTTTAACATTTCAAGTATGCAGCATGTCTTGTTTTGTGCAAAGCGCAGGGGGGACCAGCTGTTCTACTCGCTAATTTATGTATGCGGCTAAGCGCTTGACGCAGTATCCGCTCTATAGCTGACTTTGTGTGTAATTTAGCTGCAACCATTGCAGCCACTAATAGGGTCTGTGTGTATACTATATATGTTACTATGGCTATTATATATATATATATATGCGTGTGTGTGTGTGTGTGCATTCTGGATTTGTGCCTCTCTCCACTCCCTCTCTGCATTTACCCTCGAACCGTCGTTGCGCTACCCTCCTCTTTATTATACACTACTAGGCTTGGAAAGGAAAGAAGGGGAGGAGAGAGAGAGAGGGGGAGATGGAGCGAGAGCGAAGTTCGAAAAAGAGTCAGCTAACCGATCCTTGGTTCAATAACGGGCTAGAGATGGATAAGAGAATTAAAGGATTGAGGGTCTGGATAGCTGTACAGGATTTTAACTGCACTGGGTGTCCACGTGCTGTCTGTGTGTACGCCCAGTTTCAAGTGATGCAGCCTTAGGATGAAGTTACTGGTCTACAGTCATGTGCCAGATGTAGAAGAAACTGGGGGTACAGTTCAGCCAGTGTGTGTGTGCCTGTGCGCCATCTTTCACTAAACACATGGGTAACTAAAGTTGGTTCGTAATTTAGCTGATTCATTTGGATTTTTTTACTGTGGATTGCTACAGTTCTTTATTTCTTTATAGACATTTTTGATGGGTGGGATTGGGGTCGCTTTAATACAGTTTAGTAATGATGTAACTGAGTTGCTTAAGGCAATCAATATGACATTTGTTTGTGTCTTTCATTGGCATCTTGTCTGTGTATGTCTGTCGTAGTGTCTGTCTGTCTGTCTGTCTGTCTGTCTGTCTTAGTGTCTGTCTGTCTTAGTGTCTGTCTGTCTGTCTGTCTGTCTGTGTGTCTGTCTGTCTGTCTGTCTGTCTGTCTGTCTGTCTGTCTGTCTGTCTGTCTGTCTTAGTGTCTGTCTGTCTTAGTGTCTTTCTGTCTTAGTGTCTGTCTGTCTGTCTGTCTGTCTGTCTGTCTGTCTGTCTGTCTGTCTGTCTGTCTGTCTGTTCGATTATCATTTTCAAGTATTCTTTAATACCTGCAATACCTACTGACACATAATGCTCCCATTGACAGGACCTAGTTGTCTACAAAAGCCGAATCCGTCGACTACAAATTCGAACCATGGACGGTACTCGCAAAACAATGGAAATTGACGACTCCCTGTCAGTGAGGGATCTGATGCCCACCATTTGCGCTAGAATGGGTGAGCGGAAATCTGTTTGATGCAAGCCAGTGTGTACTTAAGGCCAGCCAGTTTATATTGTTGTAGATTTGTGATTTGTACATGTTTATAATATTAATAAGATGTATAACTTTTGACGATTATAATAATGGGATTTGAAGTAATTGATGAGGATTATAATGACAGGATTTAAAGTACCTGATGGGGATTAAAATGATGGGATTTAAAATAACTAATGAGGATTATAATAATGGGATTTGAATTACCTAATGGGGATTATAATGATAAGAATTGAAGTACTTGATGAGGATTATAATGATCGGATTTCAAATACTTGATGAGGATTATAATAATGCGATTTGAAGCATCTGATGAGGCTTATATTAATATGATTTGAAATACCTAATAGGGATTATAATGATGGTATTTAAAGTACCTGTTGAGTATAATGATGGAATTGTAAATCATGTAATAAGTTTCAAAATTATTTTATTTAATTTCCTATGAATTCCACAGGCATAGCCAATCACGACGAGTACGGCCTCATCCAGGAGATGGACGAGCAGGAGCGGATGGCTACACTGCGCAGTAAAACTGGCACCCTGTCTAGAGATGACGAAAAAATGAACAAACTCAAGCGAAAGTGGCACACTGATGATGAAGGTGAGCTGCGTTGAGATTGGTACTAGTTGCTATGGGAATAGGTACTGGTTGCTATGGGAATAGGTACTGGTTGCTATGGGAATTGGTACTGGTTGCTATCGGAATTGGTACTGGTTGCTATGGCAATTGCTACTGGTTGCTATGGCAATTGCTACTGGTTGCTATGGCAATTGCTACTGGTTGCTATGGCAATTGCTACTGGTTGCTATGGGGATTGCTATTGGTTTCTATGCGATCGGGATTGGTTGCTCTTGCTATTGCTACTAGTTACTATGGGAATTGCTACTGGTTGCTATGGGAATTACTACTGGTTGCTATGGGAATTGCTACTGGTTGCTATGGGAATTGCTACTGGTTGCTATGGGAATTGCTACTGGTTGCTATGCAAATTGCTACTGGTTGCTATGCGATCGGGGTTGGTTGCTACAATTATTGTTATTGGTTGCTATGGAAATTGCCAAAGGTTGCTATATAATAAGGATTGGTTGCTATGTGAATATGGTTGGTTGCTATAGGAGTTGCTACTGGTTGCTATGGGAATCGCTATTGGTTGCTATGTGAATATGGTTGGTTGCTATAGGAGTTGCTACTGGTTGCTATGGGAATCGCTATTGGTTGCTATGTGAATATGGTTGGTTGCTATAGGAGTTGCTACTGGTTGCTATGGGAATCGCTATTGGTTGCTACATGTGATCTAGTCTGGGTGTCTTTAGACTGGCCCTAGAGGGCCTTCCAGAAAACTCAAATTACGCTCGTATTTATGGAATTCCAGCTTTCAGCGTAAGTTTATTAATAACCAAAATGCCTTTTTTATAAACACTATACTATAAGATTGTTTATGCTTAGTCAAGCCTAATCGTACAAGAAAATCTTGCCAAAATTATTCATTTGATAATTAAAGTTTTGCGCAGCTGACTGTGGAGTATAAATGTGAACAGAATCCATTATTTATATCTATACTTGAGCCTGTGTCTGTTATCTACTTTCAGTAGGTCTATTTGCGTATTATATAACCAATATTTGTGTTCCTAGTCGTGCGTTCTTGTGTTAGTTTAAGGTCAGGTCAGCTGTTGCAATATTTATTATAGTATGACTATTTTTTTGCCAGGGGAGACCAGTGTGTGTGTGTGTGTGTGTGTGTTACTTTAATAAGTGCGCTTAACCGCTGGTGTTACGTAATATATAGTCGTTGATAGATAAGAAAAATTTATGGGCTTTTTAAGGTCTCCATTCCACTGGACTGCATTCCACTGCACTGCTTAAAGAAAAATAATCTACTTAGCTTCATTTTTCGAATAGCACTTATATATAAAGAAGTTTTTGCCTAACTTTTATTTTCCAGTTGTAGTGAGAAAAATATTTAGACTGATTTTAGAATATATTCTGAGTCTAGCTTGCAGATTTCTCTTTTCGGAAACTTTTATATGGCTTAAAACCTCCACTGGGATAACTTTGGGTTTTTGATTGATGTTGAATAATTTAAATGAAAGTCCTTTGCCACTGCTGCTTATTAGTTCTCTTATTAATTTCCTCTCCCCGTCTGCCTCTCCGCTCTTGCTCTCTCTTTCTCCACCTCCCTTTCCCACTCTCTCCATCTCCCCTCACCCTCTCCCTTCCTTCCTCTCTCCCTTTCTCTTTCCCTCTCCCCCCCCTCTCTCCCTCTCCCTCTTCCCATTCCTTTCATCTCCCTTCCCATTTTTCCCCTCTCTTCTCCCCCTCTCTCTCCCTGTCCCAGGACACTCCTTTCACTCACTCACTCTCTGCCCTGTCACTCTCACTCACTCTCTGCCCTGTCACTCTCACTCACTCTCTGCCCTGTCACTCTCACTCACTCTCTGCCCTGTCACTCTCACTCACTCTCTGCCCTGTCACTCTCACTCACTCTCTGCCCTGTCACTCTCACTCACTCTCTGCCCTGTCACTCTCACTCACTCTCTGCCCTGTCACTCTCACTCTCACTCTAACCTGTCACTCTCGCTCTCCCTCTCACTCTACATATCACTCTCTCCCCTCCCTCTTCCCTCTACCCTGTCACTCTCGCTCTCCCTCTCACTCTACATATCACTCTCTCCCCTCCCTCTTCCCTCTACCCTATCACTCTCCATCTCTCCCCTCCCTCTCCCTTTCCTCTCCCTCTCCTCCCCATTTCTTTCATCTCTTGACGTGTGCCTTACGTGTAGCCCTCACCGGGGCAATTAAATGAGCCTAGAGCCCTAGAGGCCTCGACCAAAAAAATGCGAATCCAATGAATCACCACGCATCATTTTGATGTGTTTCAGTGCACTGGTTGGATCCTTCCAAGACTCTACGCGAACAGGGCATTCAAGAGCGCGAAGTACTTTTATTGAAACGCCGCTTATTCTATTCGGATCAGAATATTGATGGCCGGGACCCTGTGCAGCTAAATCTGCTCTACGTTCAGCTAAAGGAGGCCATATTGAATGGGTCGCACCCGGTCACCCAGGAGCAGGCGGTTGACTTGGCTGGTTTCCAGTGTCACGTGCAGTTCGGCTCGTTTGATCCCAGCAAGCAGAGGAGCGGCAGCTTGGAGTGAGTGAAGTTGCGAAGCTGTCTGAGTGATGTGCTCGGGTGGCTTTGCGTGATTATCTGTGTTTGTGTCTTTGTCTTAGTTTCTATCTTAGTGTCTGTCTCAGTGTCTGTCTCAGTGTCTGTCTTAGTGTCTGTCTTAGTGTCTGTCTTAGTGTCTGTCTTAGTGTCTGTCTCATTGTCTGTCTTAGTTTCTATCTTAGTGTCTGTCTCATTGTCTGTCTCAGTGTCTGTCTTAGTGTCTGTCTTAGTGTCTGTCTCAGTGTCTGTCTCAGTGTCTGTCTTAGTGTCTGTCTCATTGTCTGTCTTAGTGTCTGTCTTAGTGTCTGTCTCAGTGTTTGTCTTAGTGTCTGTCTCAGTGTCTGTCTTAGTGTCTGTCTTATAGTACGTCTGTCTGTCTTTTTCTCTTACTGTGGGTGTCTTGTGGAGTCGCGCCTATTTAAAATACACCAATAGTTTGCTCAATTCCCAATTGCAGTCTTCGCGAGTTCCTACCAGCCGAGTACCGGAAAGTGAAGGGCATTGAAAAGAAGATTTTTGCCGCCCAGAAAAACTGCCAGGGCGCCACTGAGATTGAGGCCAAGCTGAAGTACGTGAACTTCTGCCGCTCTTTAGAGACTTACGGGATTAACTTTTTCTTGGTTAAGGTGAGTCGTTACTGTCTGCTAATAATCTAACTTCTAATGAAATATGGGGGCTTAAGGCTTAGAATCAGATGCTTCAGGCTTAGAATCAGATGCTTCAGGCTTAAAATCAGATGCTTCAGGCTGATAATCAGATGCTTCAGGCTGATAATCAGATGCTTCAGGCTGATAATCAGATGCTTCAGGCTTAGAATCAGATGCTTCAGGCTTAAAATCAGATGCTTCAGGCTAATAATCACATGCTTCAGGCTGATAATCAGATGCTTCAGGCTTAAAATCAGATGCTTCAGGCTTAGAATCAGATGCTTCAGGCTGATAATCAGATGCTTCAGGCTGATAATCACATGCTTCAGGCTGATAATCAGATGCTTCAGGCTGATAATCAGATGCTTCAGGCTTAAAATCAGATGCTTCAGGCTGATAATCAGATGCTTCAGGCTGATAATCAGATGCTTCAGGCTGATAATCAGATGCTTCAGGCTGATAATCAGATGCTTCAGGCTGATAATCAGATGCTTCAGGCCGCTAAGCATGCCTCTAAAACGATGTAAACAAAGTAAAATGACAATAGAATCGTAGCAAATCTTAAATATATTTAACTTTCTCATCCCCTCAGGAGAAACTAACATCCAAGAACAAACTCGTGCCCCGTCTATTTGGCGTATCCAAGCACTCAGTCTACAGCGTAGACCAGAAGACTAAGCAAATTCTAAAGAAATGGCCACTGACATCTGTGAAGAAATGGGCTGCCACTGTTCACGGGTTCACTCTGGATTTTGGCGGCTACTCTGACCGAGCAATCACGGCCAAGACTCCTGAAGGCGAATCCATCACTAAACTCATTAGCGCCTATATCGATCTGATTGTTAAAAAGCAAAAGTACAAAGATGTTGTTGACGCTGATGGAGAAGAGCAGCAGGCCATTATTGAGCAGTGCGTTGAGCAGAAATGCGTCACCTCCATTGGGCACGTTGATGTTCCGGATGTCAGCTTCAGCAGCAGGGAGGGATCTGTCGTTATGCCAGGTGTGTTTCAACGGTATTTCTGCTTTGTTTCTTTGCTGTTGTTGCTTCCACTGTTTTGTTCTCTTCCCCTCGTTCCCTCTTCCCCTCTTCCCCTCTTCCCCTCTTCCCCTCTTCCCCTCGTTCCCTCTTCCCCTCTTCCCCTCGTTCCCTCTTCCCCTCTTCCCCTCTTTCCTTCTTCCCCTCTTCCCCTCTTCCCCTCTTCCCCTCTTCCCCTCTTCCCCTCTTCCCCTCTTCCCTTCTTCCCCTCTTCCCCTCTTTCCCTCTTCCCCTCTTCCCCTCTTCCCCTCTTCCCCTTGTTCCCTCTTCCTTTCTTTCCCTCTTCCCCTCTTCCCCTCTTCCCTTCTTCCCTTCTTCCCCTCTTCCCCTCTTCCCCTCTTCCCCTCTTCCCCTCTTTCCTTCTTCCCTTCTTTCCTTCTTCCCTTCTTCCCCTCTTCCCTTCTTCCCCTCTTCCCCTCTTTCCTTCTTCCCCTCTTCCCCTCTTCCCTTCTTCCCCTCTTCCCCTCTTCCCCTCTTCCCCTTGTTCCCTCTTCCTTTCTTTCCCTCTTCCCCTCTTCCCCTCTTCCCTTCTTCCCTTCTTCCCCTCTTCCCCTCTTCCCCTCTTCCCCTCTTCCCCTCTTCCCCTTTTTCCTTCTTCCCTTCTTTCCTTCTTCCCTTCTTCCCCTCTTCCCTTCTTCCCCTCTTCCCCTCTTTCCTTCTTCCCCTCTTCCCCTCTTCCCTTCTTCCCCTCTTCCCCTCTTCCCCTCTTCCCCTCTTCCCTCTTCCTTTCTTCCCCTCTTCCCCTCTTCCCCTCTTCCCCTCTTCCCCTCTTCCCCTCTTCCCCTCTTCCCCTCTTCCCCTCGTTCCCTCTTCCCCTCTTCCCCTCTTCCCCTCTTCCCCTTGTTCCCTCTTCCTTTCTTTCCCTCTTCCCCTCTTCCCCTCTTCCCTTCTTCCCTTCTTCCCCTCTTCCCCTCTTCCCCTCTTCCCCTCTTCCCCTCTTCCCCTCTTTCCTTCTTCCCTTCTTCCCCTCTTCCCCTCTTCCCCTCTTCCCCTCTTTCCTTCTTCCCCTCTTCCCCTCTTCCCTTCTTCCCCTCTTCCCCTCTTCCCCTCTTCCCCTCTTCCCTCTTCCCTCTTCCCCTCTTCCCCTCTTCCCCTCTTCCCCTCTTCCCCTCTTCCCTCGTTCCCTCTTCCTTTCTTCCCCTCTTCCCCTCTTCCCCTCTTCCCCTCTTCCCCTCTTCCCCTCGTTCCCTCTTCCTTTCTTCCCCTCTTCCCCTCTTCCCCTCTTCCCCTCTTCCCCTCTTCCCCTCGTTCCCTCTTCCTTTCTTTCCCTCTTCCCCTCTTCCCCTCTTCCCTTCTTCCCTTCTTCCCCTCTTCCCCTCTTCCCCTCTTCCCCTCGTTCCCTCTTCCTTTCTTTCCCTCTTCCCCTCGTTCCCTCTTCCCCTCTTCCCCTCTTCCCCTCTTCCCCTCGTTCCCTCTTCCCCTCTTCCTTTCTTCCCCTCTTCCCCTCTTCCCCTCTTCCCCTCTTCCCCTCGTTCCCTCTTCCTTTCTTTCCCTCTTCCCCTCTTCCCCTCTTCCCCTCTTCCCCTCTTCCCTTCTTCCCTTCTTCCCCTCTTCCCCTCTTCCCCTCTTCCCCTCTTCCCCTCTTTCCTTCTTCCCTTCTTCCCCTCTTCCCCTCTTCCCCTCTTCCCCTCTTTCCTTCTTCCCCTCTTTCATTCTTCCCCTCTTCCCCTCTTCCCCTCGTTCCCTCTTCCCCTCTTCCCCTCGTTCCCTCTTCCCCTCTTCCCCTCGTTCCCTCTTCCCCTCTTCCCCTCTTCCCCTCGTTCCCTCTTCCCCTCTTCCCCTCGTTCCCTCTTCCCCTCTTCCCCTCGTTCCCTCTTCCCCTCTTCCCCTCGTTCCCTCTTCCCCTCTTCCCCTCGTTCCCTCTTCCCCTCTTTCCCTCTTCCCCTCTTCCCCTCTTCCCCTCTTCCCCTCTTCCCCTCGTTCCCTCTTCCTTTCTTTCCCTCTTCCCCTCTTCCCCTCTTCCCTTCTTCCCTTCTTCCCCTCTTCCCCTCTTCCCCTCTTTCCTTCTTCCCCTCTTCCCCTCTTCCCCTCTTCCCCTCTTCCCCTCTTCCCCTCTTCCCCTCTTCCCCTCTTCCCCTCTTCCCTCGTTCCCTCTTCCTTTCTTCCCCTCTTCCCCTCTTCCCCTCTTCCCCTCGTTCCCTCTTCCTTTCTTCCCCTCTTCCCCTCTTCCCCTCTTCCCCTCTTCCCCTCTTCCCCTCGTTCCCTCTTCCTTTCTTTCCCTCTTCCCCTCTTCCCCTCTTCCCCTCGTTCCCTCTTCCCCTCTTCCCCTCTTTCCTTCTTCCCCTCTTCCCCTCTTCCCCTCTTCCCCTCTTCCCCTCTTCCCCTCTTTCTTTCTTCCCCTCTTCCCCTCTTCCCCTCTTTCCCTCTTTCCCTCTTCCTCTCTTCCCCTCTTCCCCTCTTCCCCTCCTCCCTCTTCCCCTCTTCCCCTCTTCCCCTCTTCCCTCTTCCCCTCTTCCCCTCTTCCCCTCTTCCCCTCTTCCCCTCTTCCCCTCTTCCCCTCGTTCCCTCTTCCTTTCTTTCCCTCTTCCCCTCTTCCCCTCTTCCCCTCTTCCCCTCTTCCCCTCTTCCCCTCTTCCCCTCTTCCCCTCTTCCCCTCTTCCCCTCTTCCCTCGTTTCTTCCTTTCTTCCCCTCTTCCCCTCTCCCCCTCTTCCCCTCTTCCCCTCGTTCCCTCTTCCCCTCTTCCTTTCTTCCCCTCTTCCCCTCTTCCCCTCTTCCCCTCTTCCCCTCTTCCCTTCTTCCCCTCTTCCCCTCTTCCCCTCTTCCCCTCTTCCCCTCTTCCCCTCTTCCCCTCTTCCCCTCTTCCCCTCGTTCCCTCTTCCTTTCTTCCCCTCTTCCCCTCTTCCCCTCTTCCCCTCGTTCCCTCTTCCTTTCTTCTCCTCTTCCCCTCTTTCCCTCTTCCTCTCTTCCCCTCTTCCCCTCTTTCCCTCTTCCTCTCTTCCCCTCTTCCCCTCTTCCCCTCTTCCCCTCCTCCCTCTTCCCTTCTTCCCCTCTTCCCCTCTTCCCTTCTTCCCCTCTTCCCCTCTTCCCCTCTTCCCCTCTTCCCCTCTTCCCCTCTTCCCCTCTTCCCCTCTTCCCTTCTTCCCCTATTTATTTTTCCCTTTCTACCTTCTCTCATCCCAGAGCGTCATGGTTTTTATCTGTCCTATCGCTAACTGAATCCAACACAGATCCCCTCCCCAACTAATCCCATAAATAGTATCGGCATTTGCTGCTCAGAGCTCAGCGCGACCAGTCAGTCACGGCAGTCTCGCATCGGCCGAACCCATGAATGCCGGCGTCAGCGGTGTCGGCGGCGGCAGCAGCGTCGGCGCCCCATTCGACATCAGCAACGCGTCGTCAAGACACGACTTGGCTCGGGTCGGGCAGGTCGGCTATCGGGTGCACGAGCTGCCAACAGCACAGCGAGCTCTCATTACCAGTGTGCAAGAGAATGTTGGCGTTATTCAAATGGCCAGGAATGGACTGGACGAGCCTGACGAATATGTGCCTATTGGTTGGTTTATCCTCGACTTGAAATCATCAGGATATATAGGAGCTCTCATATATTACTGTATCCCAATCTTTAAAGTTAAAATCCCAATCGTAAAGTTTAAATCCCAATTGTAGACGTTCGAATCCCAATTGTAGAAGCTCAAATCCCAATTGTAGAAGCTTAAATCCCAATTGTAGAAGCTCAAATCCCAATTGTAAAAGTTCAAATCCCAATTGTAAAAGTTCGAATCCCAATTAATTGTAAAAGTTCAAATCCAAATAGTAAAAGTTCAAATCCCAATAGCAAAAGTTCAAATCCAAATAGTAAAAAGTTCAAATCCCAATTGTAAAAGTTCAAATCCTAATAGTAAAAGTTCAAATCCCAATAGTAAAAGTTCAAATCCCAATAATAAAAGTTCAAATCCTAATAGTAAAAGTTCGAATCCCAATCGCTAAAGTTCGAATCCCAATTGTAAAAGTTCAAATCCCAATTGTAAAAGTTCAAATCCCAATCGTAAAAGTTCGAATCCCAACTGTAAAAGTTCAAATCCCAATTGTAAAAGTTCAAATCCCAATCGTAAAAGTTCGAATCCCAACTGTAAAAGTTCAAATCCCAATTGTAAAAGTTCAAATCCCAATCGTAAAAGTTCGAATCCCAACTGTAAAAGTTCAAATCCCAATTGTAAAAGTTCAAATCCCAATCGTAAAAGTTCGAATCCCAACTGTAAAAGTTCAAATCCCAATTGTAAAAGTTCAAATCCCAATCGTAAAAGTTCGAATCCCAACTGTAAAAGTTCAAACCCTATTTGCAATAAAAGTTGAAATCCCTGTCATACCATGTCTATCATATAAACTGAGATGCCACTCACTCGTCCCATCCCTACTCCGATATCCATTTTAAAGGCAAGGACGTTTCCAGCCGTCGCTACCTGGAACAGAAATCTGAATTATCTCGAGCAAATATTAGCAGCAATTTGACATCCGCCTCGGCTGCCACTGCCGATCTGTTGAAGACAACCACAATGGATGATGGCGACGATGTGTACATGATTGTGGGGTCAGCTGTGCACACCATTGCTACTAATGTTGAACACATTCTCACCGATGTTAAAGCTGTGGTATCGCTGCAAGAGCAACAACAGAAACAGTTTGGCGATGCTGGTAAGCGTTTTGTGCGTTTTATGTTCTGGTGTTGAGCTGGATGTGGAGAATAGAGAACAATACAGGATAGATCTAGACACTATAGGATAGATCTAGACACTATAGAATAGATCTAGACAATGTAGGGTAGATCTAGACAATGTAAGATAGATCTAGACACTATACG
>NIVC01002802.1:50000-72500 GCA_002269645.1 Macrostomum lignano | reverse complement strand
CCGCCGCCCTGGCGGACAGTTCTGGCGACTCGGCCGCTATGGCCAAGTACGCCAGGAAAGCCGCTGTGCACACTGCCCAATTGGTGGCCAGTTTGAAATCCCAAGCCGAAGCTCAAAAAGATGAAGCTCAACAAAGGAAACTGTTGACTGCGGCGAAAGACTTGGCTGATGCCACTGCTAGGATGATTGAAAGCGCCAAGGTGAGTGCTATTGCTTTTAAAATCATTAGTTTGCAGTTCTTCCTGATACCCATTTTCAATATCTGAATTCTAATTCTCAAATCCCAAGTCCTGAATTCCAAGTCCCGAATCCCAAGTTCCAGATCCCAAGTCCCGAATCCCAAGTTTCAGATCCCAAATCCCAAGTCCCGAATCCCAAGTTCCAGATCCCAAGTCCCAAATCCCAAGTCCCGAATCCCAAGTTTCAGATCCCAAGTCCCAAATCCCAAGTCCCGAATCCCAAGTTCCAGATCCCAAGTCCCAAATCCCAAGTCCCGAATCCCAAGTTTCAGATCCCAAGTCCCAAATCCCAAGTCCCGAATCTTAAGTCTCGAACCCGAATCCCAAGTCCCGAATCCCAAGTCCCGAATCCCAAGTCCCGAATCCCAAGTCCCGAATCCCAAGTCCCGAATCCCAAGTCCCGAATCCCAAGTCCCGAATCCCAAGTCCCAAATCCCAAGTTCCAGATTCCAAGTCTGGATGCCTAAATTTTGAATCCCAAGTCCCAAATCTCAAGTCCCGAATCCCAAGTCCCGAATCCTAAGTCCCAGTTTAAAATGTGTAATTGTCATTACATGTGAAATACTAAACAGCAATATTGACTAATAAGCACAATTGAGCAATACTAACTTGTCAAGCATATTATTCTAACATAAATTTGCGTTTGCAGTGTTAACAGGTTAAACCTTCAATTACTTACAAAATGTAAATTCCCAGAATTGAAAAAATCCTTTACAAAAGTCACTTACTATAAGTAGGAATATAAGAGTGTTAATTGGTAATTTCTGTCAATAAAAAAGCCCCAATAATTTCCCACTTTCGCGAACATTTCATTCAATATTGCAGCACAGTGCCCATTTCGCTGCTACTGAAATTAGTAATAAATTTATAAATAGACCGAAAGGCTTGGATACTGTCGATGTGAGTTTATTAATTATAATTATCCTCCACTATACTAAAAATAATTAGCTCTCAAAATTTGCCCGCTTCTCTGTACTAGTAGGAAAATATTTATCGACGACGCAATTATTTTAAATTTATAATTAAAAATGATTTCATTTTTTTCATGCAATTTACTAAACCAAGCTACTATGAGTAGATTAAACATCAGGTTTAAAAAAATGTTTTCAAGCTACTTCAAGTAGCGTACCAGCGCAAATTGGAATCTTTTTACAATTTTTATCGCCAAATTTTCATCAAAATTAATGAAACTTTTTTTAGAAAAACAACAGCTACTACTGCTGATAATAAAGCTGAATTTGCATGCTAATTTTATGTTTGAAAAAAAATATTCAAATTAAAGCACGCTTTTAAACTAGCGCCAACTTAGACATAGAACTCGTTGATTGAGATTGGTTTTTGCGTAGAAATTTTTAATGTAAAAATTTATAATTTTGCTTTCATATGTCAAGAGCGTATTTAATTATTGCACTGTGCATTTTTTCTTTTTTAAAAAAATTACCCAGCTGCTAATAAAAGATGGTTCATCTCCAGAAGTAAGTAGCCAAATAAATCATACTACTTATTTATTCAGTAGTGCTACATTTTTCTAGATTTTTATTGCTTTACTATAAACACATTTTCACGTTCCAACGTGATAGATAATATTTAGCCAGCTATTATATAAATCTTAATAACGCGTTTTTTCATTTTTCAATAAGTTCTTCCTTGTCTTATTCAGATTGCACATGTAATTTTCTTGTAGCTCTAAATGCCTTTTTTTTGGGTGCACAGTTACGTTTAAGCTTCGATATCTCGATCGATCACTTTTCTGTACTGTTTTCTGCTGTTAATACGCTTGTTAATCTATCATTTTTATTATCTACCTCTCCATTTATTATTCTACTTGGTTCTACTATTACTCTTACCCATTTAAATAATACCCTAGACAATCCCTATAAAGTCTCTGCTAGACAATTTTTATAGAATCTCCCATAGACCTTCTCTATAGAATCGCCCCTAGACAATCCCTATAGAATCGCCCCTAGACAATCCCTATACTCGTAGATATAGATTTGTCTCCAGACAATCCCTACAGAATCGGCCCTAGAGAATCTTTATAGAATCTCCTCTAGACAATCCCTATAGAATCTCCCCTAGACGATCCCTATAGAATCGCATCTAGACAATCCCTATAGAATCGCCTCTTGACAATCCCTATAGAATCGCCCCCAGACAACCCCTATAGAATTGCCCCTAGGCAATTCTTATAGAATCTCCCCTAGACAATCCCTATAGAATCGCATCTAGAGAATCCCTATAGAATCGCCTCTTGACAATCCCTATAGAATCGCCAATAGACAGTCCTTATAGAATCTTTAAAAAGTCATAAATAATTGTAATTTTTGCTTATATCGATCAAAATTCATAAAAGTACAATACCTAAAAGTACATCTATATAAAAGTAAATTTTGCAATTGATTGCCCAGGCGTGCGCCAGCCAACCAGAGTCTGTCGGACATCAAAGCGACCTACGCGATGCCGCAGATTCGCTTCGCCAGCTCATCAACACGGTGGGAGAAAGCGTGATCAAATCCCGAGTGATAAAATCGCTACAATACGCCTCGCAGATAGCTATTATCGCGGCTACAGAGCTGGTCAACACTGCACAAGGTGCCGCTAAAAAGTCTCGAGCAAGCAATTATCAACTCACTCAAGATTGTAAAACTGTGGCCGAGATGATTCCAAGATTAATTCTGTCAGTTAGAGCTGTCAGACGGGATCCTGACGATACTGTGGCTCAATTAGAATTGATTGGCTCGTGTCAGCACTTCCTGCCGCCATGTCAGGATCTGATTAATTCTTCAAGGATAATGCAGCCTACCGTGTCTGATGGCGCTTTGCAGAGGTGAGGAGACTCTGAGATCTCTAATTTGAGATTCTCATGCCCCTCTAATTGGAATTTACCACAAATCTACATGAGATTCTCATGTCTCTAACTAAGATTCTCATACATCTACATGAGATTCTCACGCCTCTAACTGGGATTCTCATACATCTACATGAGATTCTCATGTCTCTAACTGGGATTCTCATACATCTACATGAGATTCTCACGCCTCTAACTGGGATTCTCATACATCTACATGAGATTCTCATGTCTCTAACTGGGATTCTCATACATCTACATGAGATTCTCACGCCTCTAACTGGGATTCTCATACATCTACATGAGATTCTCATGTCTCCAACTGGGATTCTCATACATCTACATGAGATTCTCACGCCTCTAACTGGGATTCTCATACATCTACATGAGATTCTCATGTCTCTAACTGGTATTGTCATACATCTACATGAAATTCTCATGTCTCTAACTGGGATTCTCATACATCTACATGAAATTCTCATGTCTCTAACTGGGATTCTCATACATCTACATGAAATTCTCATGTCTCTAACTGGGATTCTCATATATCTACATGAGATTCTCGTGCCTCTAACTGGAATTCTCATACATCTACATGAGATTCTCATGCCTCTTTGTGAGATTCTCATACATCTAACTAAAGACTCTCAAGCTTCTCCATAAGGTTCACACACTTCTCACAAACTTTCACATCTCTAATTGAGATTATCTCACCGTCTAACAAAAAATATCACACATCTAGGTGATATCATCATCGCACCTCTAATTAATATTCTCACACTCTAACTAAGCTTCTCATTACCCACATTCCTCCCCTATGATTCCCGCATAAGTATTCCCTCACAACCCTCACTCCTCTCAGATCCCTCAACAGCAGCATCAACCAGCTGCAGAACGCTCTCAAAGAGTTACGCACAGCCATTGACAGCAGCAACAATGTTGTCCGCCACATGGACCTGGACTGCGCTCTGGAACAGGTCCGCCGACTGCAGCACGACCTGTCAGACTTGGAGCGCGACCTACGCGACGGGCCGCTGCTGCCTCTGCCTGGCGACTCTCTGGTTGATGCCACCATACAACTGACTCAAAGTCAGAAAGCCATCAATCAGGAATCGGCTGGTGCTGGGTCTGCCTGCTCTGAGGGTAGCATTGATCAATGCGGCACCAGGGCTAAGGAGCTGTCTAATAGGCTGAAAGATGTGCTGGAGTCCATGCGTAGCTTGCTGGCTTTCTCCTCTGGCTCGGCTGGTAGGCAACCTGATGAGGAGGCTGCCATTCTGAGCGATACGAGTCGAGTATTGGACGCTGCTCACGATTATATCGATGCTTTGAGGAAGTTCAGGTGAGTGTGTAGTTTTAATAGTTGGGATCTGGTCATGTAAAAAGCAGCCTGGTCATATCTGCGTGTAGATTGATATGATTAGTGATCCATCGTGACTTATGCTAACTTACTGAATAAACTGGTCATGTAGTTTAAATAGATAAGTCATAGTGTTAATAGATTGGTCATATAGTTAATAGATTGGTCATATAGTCAATAGATTGGTCATATAGTTAATAAATTGGTCATAGAGTTAATAGATTGGTCATATAGTTAATAAATTGGTCATATAATGAATATATTGGTCATATGACGACAAAACTAGTTTTAAAACGAGCTCATTGGTCATACTAGCCACTATTTAGCAATTAAAGCATTATGATGCGTAAGACAAGTCATAAATAATCACTAAAAGTGCTCATAAATCATATTAAAATAATTTGTACAGCCTGCAGCCCAGCAGACCCGCAAACGAGCAAAACCAGCTGACTCCAGAAGCCTACAAGCATCTTAACTCTCTCCGATCCGAACTTGCTGACGCCTTGGCCGCTCTGTCGAATCACGTGCCCGGCTCTCGTCAAGTGGACAACGTGATCCAGCTGATCACCCAGCGTCAGCATCAGCTGCAGATGAATCCGGCTAATGCTGCCGGTGCCGATTCGGGTCGATTTTTGGACTACGCTGGACTGCCTGATGGTGCCGAGTACAGCAATTTGCAGACTGACTTCACTAGCGCTGCGGTGAATTTGAATCAGGCCACTGGCGATCTGGTGCACAACTCGTCTGCTGGTTGGTTCTTTGTTGAATTTGTAACGCTTTTTAATGTTGCTTATTTAGTTTCAGAGTGTGGTAATATAACTATTTTTGTTGGCATTTGGTCATTTTTCAGCTCATTCAGCCATACTAGAGGTCATGTTGGTCATAGTGATAGGACCAATGGGTCATAGTGTGGGTCATGTCTGTCATAGTGATATGGCCAGTGAGTCATGGTATGGGTCATGTTGGTTGTGGTGTGGGTCATATTAGTCATAGTGATGCGACCGATGGGTCATGCTGGTCATAGTATGGGTCATTTTGGTCATAATATATGGGTCATTTTGGTCATAATTTGTGGGTCATTTTGGTCATACTATATGGGTCATTTTGGTCACAGTATGGGTAATTTTGATCATTAGTCATTAGTATAGTATAAGTCAATCATAATCATAATATGGGACATTTAATCTGTGTTTTGTAATAATCTAGTCATAAAATTGATCATTTTTTATTTCGCGGTCATAATCAAGTCATAGTATAGGTCATTCTATTCAGTTTTATGGTGTTAATATAGATTCGTTTTGAAGCTTTGATCATGGCCTAATCGAGACACCTAGGTAATTTGAAGTAAAAAATTACCTAATACCTAACCTTTAGGCAACGCTCAAAACCTGGTGCATTCTACGGTGCAATTCGGCGAATGCTACGATAATTTTGTTGACACCGGAGCTAATTTGGTTCGCGCCACCGAGGAACCGGTATCGCGTCAGACCCTGGCCCAGGGACTCAATCACGTGTCCGATAAGTCCAATCATATGCTGCTGGCAGCCAAGAATGTCTGTCAAGATCCGTCAGCTACTCAGTCGAAGCTAAATTTGCAGGTACGAAGTTACGGAACTCTTGACTGTTGCTAAGGGTGTCAGTAGTATGGTTGCTGGGGTGTCATTAGTAAGGTTGCTAGGGTGTCATTAGTATGGTTGCTGGGGTGTCAGTAGTAAGGTTGCTAGGGTGTCATTAGTATGGTTGCTGGGGTGTCAGTAGTATGGTTGCTGGGGTGTCATTAGTAAGGTTGCTAGGGTGTCATTAGTATGGTTGCTGGGGTGTCAGTAGTATGATTGCTAGGGTGTCAGTAAAATGGTTGCTAGGGTGTCAGTAGAATGGTTGCTAGGGTGTCAGTAGAATGGTTGCTAGGGTGTCATTAATATGGTTGCAAAGGTGTCAGTAGTATGATTGCTAAAAGTTTCAGTAGTATGATTGCTAAGGGTGTCAGTAATATGGTTGCTAGGGTGTCAGTATAATGGTTGCTAGGGTGTCATTAATATGGTTGCTAAGGTGTCAGTAGTATAGTTGCTAAGGGTGTCAGTAGTATGATTGCTAAGGGCGTCAGTAGTATGATTGCTAAGGGCGTCAGTATTATGATTGCTAAGGGCGTCAGTAGTATGATTGCTAAGGGCGTCAGTAGTATGATTGCTAAGGGTGTCAGTAGTATTTTTGCTAGGGTGTCAGTAGTATGGTTACTAGGGTGTCAGTAATATAGTTGCTAGGGTGTCATTAGTATGGTTGCTAAGGGTGTCAGTAGTATGATTGCTAAGGGCGTCAGTAGTATGGTTGCTGAGGGTGTCATTAATATGGTTGCTAGGGTGTCAGTAGTATGGTTGCTAGGGTGTCATTAATATGGTTGCTAAGGTGTCAGTAGTATGGTTTCTAGGGTGTCATTAATATAGTTGCTAAGGTGTCAGTAGTATGTTTTCTAGGGTGTCATTAATATGGTTGCTAAGGTGTCAGTAGTATGGTTGCTAGGGTGTCAGTAGTATGATTGCTAAGGGCGTCAGTAGTATGATTGCTAAGGGTGTTCATTAATATGGTTGCTAGGGTGTCAGTAGTATGGTTGCTAGGGTGTCAGTAGTATGGTTGCTAAGGCTGTCAGTGGTATGGTTGCTAGGGTGTCAGTAGTATGGTTGCTAGGGTGTCAGTAGTATGGTTGCTAGGGTGTCAGTAGTATGGTTGCTAAGGCTGTCAGTAGTATGGTTGCTAGGGTGTCAGTAGTATGGTTGCTAGGGTGTCAGTAGTATGGTTGCTAAGCTGTCAGTAGTATGGTTGCTAGGGTGTCAGTAGTATGGTTGCTAGGGTGTCAGTAGTATGGTTGCTAGGGTGTCAGTAGTATGGTTGCTAAGGGTGTCAGTAGTATGTTTTCTAGGGTGTCATTAATATGGTTGCTAAGGGTGTCAGTAGTATGGTTGCTAGGGTGTCAGTAGTATGGTTGCTAAGGGTGTCAGTAGTATGTTTTTAGGGTGTCATTAATATGGTTTCCAGGGTGTCATTAATGTGGTTGCTAAGGGTGTCAGTAGTATGATTGCTAAGGGTGTTCATTAATATGGTTGCTAGGGTGTCAGTAGTATGGTTACTAGGGTGTCAGTAATATGGTTGCTAAGGCTGTCAGTGGTATGGTTGCTAGGGTGTCAGTAGTACGGTTGTTAAGGCGTCAGCCGTATCCAAGACATAGGTTGTCAGCTAGACGCAATTTGCTTACAATCAGCAACTATCAAATTATGAGTTTCTCATCCCAATCAAACTCGCAATAAAACCGCAGGCCGCAGCCCGCCTAGTAACCGAATCAATCAACAACATGATCGCCGTTGTCACCTGCAACGAAGAATCCGCCGAAGAGCGCGTTTGCGACTCGGTACTGAACAGATTGCAATCGATCCCACCCGCTGTGCAGCAGGCAACCAGAAATCCTGCTAGTTCAGACGGCTACTACCCGTCACTGAGCGGCATCATCGGTCAGACTGAGAGTCTGGCCGAGAGTATGAGCGAGATTGCCCGATGCAGTGTAGATGGCAACGCCCAGGGATTTTGTCAGTACGCGCAAATATTTGGCGAATCTGTTTATAAAGTTGCCGCTTATCACGCTGCTCAGGTGAGAACGTGTTTGAAATTTGTCAGCTTTGTCAATATTTGTGTTAGGAGGGGCGCTGACACAGTTGGCAGAAGGCGCCAAAATTTATGTCAGGAGGGGCGCCAACAGTGGTGTCAGGAGGGGCGCCAACATTAGTGTCAGGAGAGGCGCCAACATTGTTGTCAGGAGGGGCGCCAACATTTGTGTCAGGAGAGGCGCCAACATTGGTGTCAGGAGGGGCGCCAACATTGGTGTCAGGAGGGGCGCCAACATTGTTGTCAGGAAGGGCGCCAACATGAGTGTCAGGAGGGGCCAACATTGTTGTCAGGAATTAGGGCGCCAACATTAGTGTCAGAAGAGGCGCCAACATTGTTGTCAGGAGGGGCGCCAACATTGGTGTCAGGAGAGGCGCCAACATTGGTGTCAGGAGGGGCGCCAACATTGGTGTCAGGAGGGGCGCCAAAATTTGTGTCAGGAAGGGCGCCAACATTTGTGTCAGGAGGGGCGCCAAAATTGGTGTCATGATGTGTACTAATTTAAGTGTCAGGAGGCGCCGTAAGTGTCAGGAGGCGCCAGTAAAAGTGTCAGGAAGCGTCGGAAGTTGTTCTGAAGCTGTCACGAAAGAAAATTGTGTACAATTTTTGTCGATCAACACAAATACCCCCCCCCAATTCCTAATCCCATCAGTGCGTCTACCTAGTTGGCGTCGCCGACCCCATGTCGGTGCCCGGCCGTCGGCCAGTTATCGACGCGGACCTGATCAAAGGCCAGCTAGACGAAGTGCGCACAGCCTGTGCCTCTGTGCGCCACGTGGAATCAGATAACAAGCCGGTAAGTCTGTCGCTTCTATATTGAACTTCATGTACACATTTTCTAACTTTTTATTGAGATTAAAAAATAGCTAAGTATTAAATAGTGCTGTATACGACCGCTTCCTGATGTGCAACCAATGTGCAAAAGGTAGAAATAAGTACGAAGTTGTCCAATAGGTCTCTCTATTTACGTAGTGGACTGAACTAGTTAGCATTTTATTTAATTTGCACTAATTAGCCATCTCACTCACTCACTATCTCATTCAATCACTCAATCACCCACTTATTTACTCACTCACTCACTCACTCACTCACTCACTCACTCACTCACTCACTCACTCACTCACTCACTCATCATTCACTCACTCACTCACTCACTCATTCACTCACTCACTCACTCACTCATTCACTCATCATTCACTCACTCACTCACTTACTCACTCATTCACCCACTCAATCACCAACTCATTTACTCACTCATTCATTCACTCACTCACTCATTCACTCATAATTCATCATTCACTCACTCACTCACTCATTCACCCACTCAATCACCCACTCAATCACCCACTCATTCACTCACTCATTCACTCATTCACTCATTCACTCATTCTCTCACTTACTCATTCACTCATCCACTCATTCACCCACCAAATCACTCAGTCACACACCAACTTATTCACTCACTCACATTCACTCATTCACTAATTGGCCTGCTTGCGCACTCGCTTATTAACAGTGATTATTAAAAACCAGTTGTTGCAACAATATGAAAACTATTACCTTCACATGTATGATATTGTCAGTTTTCTATAAATTTACACGGAAACTACTTCGTAATATACTTCTTATATTTGATTAGATTACAGTTTTACTAATATAAAATTTCAGCCCTTACAACTGAAAGCACTGGTGAGTATACTGTCTGCATTTAGGTTAAAAAAACCACGAAACTCTGTTTAATTTGTTTCGCAAATAGTTTTCAATAAAAGAAAAGAAAAATAAAATTATTTACCAGTGACAGTACCTAATACAGGTATTTTTCTATTGTGCTTTGTAGTTTCGTAATATTGATTATTCATTTATTCTTCATTTAAATGCGACTCAGCCCCCTGCTGGATGCGTTCGTTCCATGTTCGGATTGCCATTGACTTCAGTGTTACCTGTTCCTGCATTTGTTCTCCGTGTCACCACTCATTCACTCTCAGCACTCATTCACTCGCACCACTCATTCACTCTCAGCACTCATTCACTCTCACCACTCATTCACTCTCACCACTCATTCACTCCCACCACTCATTCACTCCCACCACTCATTCACTCCCACCACTCATTCACTCTCAGCACTCATTCACTCTCACCACTCATTCACTCCCACCACTCATTCACTCCCACCACTCATTCACTCTCTTCACTCATTCACTCTCACCATTCAATCACTCTCACCACTATTTCACTCTCACCACTCTTTCACTGTCACCCCTCATTCACTCTCACCACTCTTTCACTCTCACCACTCAATCACTCTCACCTCTCATTCACTCTCACCACTATTTCACTCTCACCCCTCATTCACTCTCACCCCTCATTCACTCTCACAAGTCATTCAGTCTCACCACTCTTTCACTCTCACCCCTCATTCACTCTCACCACTATTTCACTCTCACCACTCATTCACTCTCAACCCTCATTCACTCTCACCCCAGATTCACTCTCACAAGTCATTCACTACGTCCTTTTTTGGCTTGGAAGCAAAGTTCTAGTTTTTCAGCATTATAAATTTTATTGCGGTAAGTCAACTGTTCAAGAAAAGAAACCACTGGATATAATTTATGTTTAAATTAAGTTTATATCAACTTTGAATTGCCATTCTGCCATAATTAAAATGACAAGATTTAACATCTGACTCAAATTTTTGGTAATAATTTTTCCGGAGGAAGTTCTCAAACCGTCGGATTGAATGATTTTGTTTAAATTCTGCAGTTTTGTAGTTAAATTTTGTTTAAAAAACTCAATCAAGCCGTTAAATTTTTTTCCAAATTTATTTATTAATTTTTGCTGTGCTTTTACTATTAACAGATCTATCGGACAGCCCAGATCATTGCCAAAGCAGCTGGTGCCATTGTGTCGCATTGCAAATCAGCCAAGGGCAACAGCAGCGGCAGTGAAACCATTGGTCGTAGGGTTGTACAACTGGCTAAAGATGTCGCATTGGAGACCAGTAATCTGGTTAATACGGTTCGAGTAAGCATGTCTGCGCTAATATATAAATATCATTTTCTTATTTTTCTACTGACTAGAATACGTCAGTAGGCTGTTAGAGATTTATTAAATATTTTTTCTATAGTTGATCAGGTGTCTCAGCCTGCGATTCACAGCCATAGGGCCAACCCCCACTGCACAGAAGGAGTGTACATGCCTGGTGATTAAAAAGTTAACGTTGGCGATGATAATACTGGTAATTTAGTATCTATTTTTAGTACCAAAAAATGGCTGTATCTTTTAATCAGTAACTTAAAGTAAGCAACAATTTGAGCCCTAAAAGGAGCCGTTTTGTGTCTTTTACTCAAGAAACTGAAATAAGAGACGATATGAGTCCTTAAAAGGGCCGTTTTGTGTCTTTTAATCATAAAGATGAAGTAAGAGATATTGTAAGTTTTTAAAACGGCCCTTTTGTGTCTTACTTGGAAAGCTAAAGTAAAATATCATGTCAATCCTGAAAAGGGCCGTTTTGTATACTTTACTCTGGAAGCTGAAGTAGGAAATCATGTCAGTCCTGAAAAGGGCCGTTTTGTATCTTTCACTTAGTAACTTAAAGTAAAATTCAATTCTGAAAAGGGCTTTTATATCTGCTAATCAGTAACCTGAAGTACTGTAAGATACAAAGTGAGTCCTGAAAAGGGGCGTTTTTTATATTTTACTTGATGTTAGAGACTATGAGTCATGGAAAGGGCCGTTTTGTATTTTTTACTCAGTAAATTTTATTAAGCCCGGAAAAGGGCCGTTTTAACACTCGCTGTCAGGTTGTTTTAAAAAGGCAATTTTTGAAAATTTTCAGGAAATGGAGAACGATTTCGAAAAACTCAAGCCACACTTCAACGATCAAGCGGCTAAACTGTGCGAAGCCATCGAGAAACTCTACTCGCTTGCCGGCGGGTCCGAGTGCGCTGGCTACTCTGCTCAGGTTTCCGATTCGGGACTGCGAGCTCAGGAGCCGCTAATCGCCTGCACAGACCGCCTGACCGAGGCCGCTATTTTGTTAATCAAAGCGGCCAGGCATTTGAGCGCCCGTCGTAATGATTCGAGAATGTACGAGAGCTACAGTAGCAGCTCGAAGGCTGTGTCTGATGCTGTGAAACTGCTTGTTACCGTTATCAGGTGTGTTGTTGAGTCTGTTGGGATATATTAATTGGGATAAAATCGGAGATTTTTACAACCTAGATCCCAAAATGGGAGATTTTTGCATCCCAGATCCCAAATGGAAGATTTTTGGATCCCAGATCCCAAAATGGGAGATTTTATATCCCTGATCTGATAGTAGTAGATTTTTATTCCCAGATCCCAAAATGGGAGATTTTATATCCCTGATCCGATAGTAGTAGATTTTTATTCCCAGATCCCAAAATGGGAGATTTTATATCCCTGATCTGATAGTAGTAGATTTTTATTCCCAGATCCCAAAATGGGAGATTTTATATCCCTGATCCGATAGTAGTAGATTTTTATTCCCAGATCCCAAAATGGGAGATTTTATATCCCTGATCCGATAGTAGTAGATTTTTATTCCCAGATCCCAAAATGGGAGATTTTATATCCCTGATCCGATAGTAGTAGATTTTTATTCCCAGATCCCAAAATGGGAGATTTTATATCCCTGATCCGATAGTAGTAGATTTTTATTCCCAGATCCCAAAATGGGAGATTTTATATCCCTGATCTGATAGTAGTAGATTTTTATTCCCAGATCCCAAAATGGGAGATTTTATATCCCTGATCCGATAGTAGTAGATTTTTATTCCCAGATCCCAAAATGGGAGATTTTATATCCCTGATCCGATAGTAGTAGATTTTTATTCCCAGATCCCAAAATGGGAGATTTTATATCCCTGATCCGATAGTAGTAGATTTTTATTCCCAGATCCCAAAATGGGAGATTTTATATCCCTGATCCGATAGTAGTAGATTTTTATTCCCAGATCCCAAAATGGGGGATTTTATATCCCTGATCCGATAGTAGTAAATTTTTAATCCCGGATCCCAAAATGGGAGATTTTATATCCCTGATCCGATAGTAGTAGATTTTTATTCCCAGATCCCAAAATGGGGGATTTTATATCCCTGATCCGATAGTAGTAAATTTTTAATCCCGGATCCCAAAATGGGAGATTATATAATCCTGATACAAAATAGTAGATTTTTAATTAGCTTGATTATTAATCAAGCTATTAATGATTATTAATTGATTATTATTTTGATAATTAGCTTGATCCCAAAATGGAAGATTTTTAATCCCAGATCCCAACAAAGGAGATTTTTTATCAAAGATCCCAAAATGGCCGCTAAAACAGCGCACTGTTATTTACTTGATCTCCCGGCACCAAATTGCAGAGACATGGCTCCCGGTCGTAAAGAAATAAGCGAAGCGATCGATTCCACTCGATCAGCCCAGCAACAGTTGCGCAATCTCGAATTGGATGGCCGAGCCAATCTGGGCAGTCATCAGCACGGAGACGGCAGCAACCCCTGCATGCAGCAGATGTCCACCAGCGCCAGCTACATTGTCAACTTGCTGCCGGCCGCAGAGGCCGCTGCCCTGGCTGAACCCGAGACCCTGGCTCACTCAGTCACCAACATGAGCAGCTACTTGACTGCGCTGAAGGACGCCTGCATTGGCAGTCAGCAGTGCGCCCCGCCTCAGGAGCAGGAGGCCCTGTTTGATCAGACCAAAACTGTGCTGGAGGCTGCCGAGGGCTTCTTGGAAGGTGCTTTGCGAGGTTGGGGTCTGTCTGTCTGCCTGCCTGCCTGTCTGTCTGTCTGTCTGTCTGTCTGTCTGTCTGTCTGTGTGTCTGTCTGTGTCTGTCCTTCTGTCTGTGTGTCTGTCTGTCTGTCTGTCTGTCTGTCTGTCTGTCTGTGTCTGTGTGTCTGTCTGTCTGTCTGTCTGTCTGTCTGTCTGTCTGTCTGTCTGTCTGTCTGTGTGTGTGTCTGTCTGTCTGTCTGTCTGTCTGTCTGTCTGTCTTAGTGTACCTGTCTGTCTGTCTGTCGTCTGTCTGTCTGTCTGTCTGTCTGTCTGTCTGTCTGTCTGTCTGTCTTAGTGTACCTGTCTGTCTGTCTGTCGTCTGTCTGTCTGTCTGTCTGTCTGTCTGTCTGTGTCTGTGTGTCTGTCTGTCTGTCTGTCTGTCTGTCTGTCTGTCTGTCTGTCTGTCTGTCTGTCTGTGTCTGTCTGTCTGTCTGTCTGTCTGTCTGTCTGTCTGTCTGTCTGTCTGTGTCTGTCTGTCTGTCTGTCTGTCTGTCTGTCTGTCTGTCTATCTGTCCATTTTAATATTAGTCTATATCCATCTACATATCGTACAATGTAATTCTCGGAATACAAACTATCGTATAAATTCTGTCTTGATTACTATAAGTAGTAGTAATAGCAAGAAGCTAAAATTTGTATTAAAACTCCATCAATACCCCAATCAAACCCGCAGCCTGCCACCAGACCGGCGGCAACCCAGAAGTCGGCTCGGCCGCCCGAGATGCCCTGCGCGAGTCGCGTGAAATCCTCGAAGACGCCTGCCGCGAACTGCTGGACACCCTGGCCGCAGCCGTGGCTTCCGGCGGAGATTACAGCTTCCTGACGGAAGCGATTGAGAAAGACATGGACCGGGTTGAAGCTCCCTACGGTGACCTTGCCGCATCGGCTTCATTGAATTTAGTCGATTTTCAAACTCGAATCGTCCGTATCTGTGCAGATATTCGACGCACGCATCAGGATCTGTGCGCCGCCGTGTCTGCCGAAGGCGTAGCGGATGCTGGTCAGCTTCATCAACTAGCTGAGCAGTACAGAGCCCTGGTGGCCGAAGCTCGCGGCGCCATGGCCACCTGCCGGAGCGCGGACACTGAGCGACGCATGAGCCGGGCTCTGCTAGCCATTGGCCGGGACTGCCTGGACACCGCACAGCTGCACTCGGCTCTGCCTTCGGCTGAACATGCCGACCGTCTGGTCATGCAGGTGCAGCCTCAGCTGGCCGAACACTTGGCTGAACTGCTCAGCCCGCTGCAGGCATCGCATCGGGGCACTCAGGCTTGCATCAATGCCGCCAATACAGTGTCTGGCATCATCTCGGACTTGGACACTACTATCATGTTCGCCTCAGCTGGCACTCTCAATGCGTTCGATCGGTCTACCTTTACTGAGCATAGGTTTGTTATAATTATTGTTTTTTTTTCAATCTTATATTCTAACGTGTTTCCTAGAAAAAACGACGACTCCCCTGAGCAGGCGCACACCTCACACAGGAGTGTACAGCAGCCCTATTAACTTTATTTATCGTTAGGCATGTACACTTCACTGTGCCTTAATTGGGGGTCACGAGCAGCGCCAAGCAATGATTAAATTTTAGCCCCAAAAATTAAAGGAATTATAAATGTCTTTATTTCTACTTACAGTAGACGTTAAGCATTTTAACGATATTTTTATTCGAGGGTTCAAAATTAAAATAACGTCATTGTAGTACTTAATCATATAATAATCAGTTGCACGCATATAGAAATTAGAATTTTGTCAATTATTGCTAGGATTATTGATTTCAATCAATATTTTTTATTTGCTTTTATTTGTCCAGTTCCGCTTTAGCAGAGCAGCAGCAAAGTTACGAATTACCAATAGTGCCAGTGCAGACCTACCAAGCGGCTTACAGTATTGAAAGGTTCGGTTATATAGTAGTAATTATAATTGCGTGCTAGTGCTGTAGATTGAAGATGTATCTTTTTTATTTACGTTGAAATGGATTTGAATTTGGCACGATTCAATTGTTGAATTGAAGTATTGTTAAAATATGAAATTTATTCTTCCATTTCCTACTAATGTATTGACGCAGTGTTTTCCTTCTAAATTGCATGTTACAAAAAATTGTACAAATTTTGAAGTGGTTTAGACATTTTTCTATATATCCAGCATGTTTAGGTTTGAAAAAAATGCTTTTACTCTACTGACAGCTTGCAAACTCAGTAGTATGATTTGTAGCATTTAATATTTATCATTTGTTTATCTTGCAGGGACAGCATACTTAAAACAGCTCGGGCTCTTGTTGAAGATACCAAGAAGTTAGTTGCCGGTGCTGCTAGCAATCAAGAGGATCTGGCTAAGAGTGCTCAAGATGCTGTGGACTCCATCACTAGGCTCACTGATACCGTTAAATTTGGTGCAGCTTCATTGGGTACTGAGCAGAGCGATGCTCAGGTAAGAGGGGTGATTGTTTTCACTTTGTTCTTGGCGATTAAACTTGGATTGGGGCTGGTGGGCTGGAAGATTTTTTAGGTAGCTTAGGTGATTTTCTCAATTGGTTTAGGGCGATTTTCTCAGGTAGTTGCGGGCGATTTTCTCAGGTAGTTGAGGGCGATTTTCTCAGGTAGTTTAGAGCGATTCTCTCAAGTTGTTTAGGGCGATTTTTCTCAGGTAGTTGAGGGCGATTTTCTCAGGTAGTTGCGGGCGATTTTCTCAGGTAGTTTAAAGCGATTCTCTCAAGTAGTTAAGGGTGATTTTCTCAGGTAGTTTAAAGCGATTCTCTCAAGTAGTTAAGGGTGATTTTCTCAGGTAGTTTAGAGCGATTTTTTCAAGTTGTTTAGGGCGATTTTTTTCAGGTTGTTTAAGGTGATTTTCTCAGGTAGTTGAGGGCGATTTTCTCAAGTTGTTCAGGGCGATTTTTTTCAGGTTGTTTAAGGTGATTTTCTCAGGTAGTTGAGGGCGATTTTCTCAGGTAGTTGAGGGCGATTTTCTCAGGTAGTTTAGGGTTTCCTCAGGTGGTTTAGGGCGATTTTCTCAGGTAGTTTAGGGTTTCCTCAGGTAGTTTAGGGCGGCTTTCTCAGGTTGTTTAGGGCGATTTTCTGAGGTAGTTTTTAGAGATGGTTATGGGCGATGCTTAGATGTGGTGGTTTTAATGCGATGCTTAGATAAGTTTCCTTCTGTCAATATAGGGTGAGTTGTAAAAAAATAGTGTTTTAGCAATTATCCTGAACTCCAATCATGCCGCAATCCTCAAGGTGATGCTGATAAACGCTGCCCGGGATGTGGCCTCAGCCCTGTCCGAAATGATATCGGCCACTAAGTTCGCCTACGGACGCGAGCCCAACGATCCGAGTATTGGCGCTTTGAAAGATTCCGCTAAGAATCTTGTCAGCAATGTCACCTCGCTATTGAAGACTGTCAAGACTGTAGAGGACGAGTCCTGCAGAGGCACTCGAGCATTGGAGGCAGCCATCGACTCTGTCAATCAGGAATTAAAAATGTACGAAGGCGTTGAACTGCCTGAGGATCGTAAAGTGGTCACGCCTGATGACTTGGAGACTTTGAAGAATCCTATTATCACAGGTGAGGAATGTGCTGCATGCAAATGGTAACTTGCCTATGTACCAACGATAAACATTACCTTTACAGCACCTATAAACATCCCCTTAAACCCCCTATAGCTCGTGAACATCGCCATTCAACTACCCTATAAACATCGCCCTTAAACCACCCTATAAACATCGCCCTTAAACCACCCTACAAACATCGCCTTTAAACCACCCTATAAACATCGCCCTTAAACCACCCTACAAACATCGCCTTAAAACCACCCTATAAACATCGCCCTTAAACCATCATATAAACATCGCCCTTAAACCACCCTATAAACATCGCCTTTAAACCACCCTATAAACATCGCCCTTAAACCACCCTATAAACATCGCCTTTAAACCACCCTATAAACATCGCCTTTAAACCACCCTATAAGCGTCGCCCTTAAACCACCCTATAAACATCGCCCTTAAACCAACCTATCAACACCGCCCTTAAACCACCCTATAAACATTGCCAGGCACGAGTCACGTGATGCACGCTGCCAACTCCAGCAAGCAGTCTGACGTGATGGCCGCCGCCAACACCTCGCGAAAAGCTGTGGCCGACTTGCTCTCTGGCGTGAAGCTGGCCTGCGCCATGTACTCCCAGCCAAATCAACAGCAGCAGCATCAGTCAGCCTCATCAGATCAGCCTCATGGCGGTAGATTCGTTGAAGGCCTCGACGAGCCGAGCTATCGACTGTACATGACAGCCAGAGATCTGTGCCACTGCTATTTGAATCTGATGCAGATGCTACTAGAAGTAATCAATTCGCCTAGTAAATCTGGTCGCAGCAAAATGGCCGGCCTATCGAGACAAATCGCCGACGCACTGCAAGAATTAAATATTGTCATTCAGAGTATGCGAGGTGAGTTGATTCCAGCACAACTTTTTTCTTTTAAAATGTTCAAATTTCGGTTGCAATATTCCAAGCTTGACTACTTATATGTATGCTTTTAAATAAAACAAAAGTAGTGCAGTGAGGATGTTACAGTTATTAACTGCAGGTATTTTTTCAACGAAAAATAATAAAGTTCGGTTGCAATATTCCAAGCTTGACTACTTATATGTATGCTTTTAAATAAAACAAAAGTAGTGCAGTGAGGATGTTACAGTTATTAACTGCAGGTATTTTTTCAACGAAAAATAATAAAGTTCGGTTGCAATATTCCAAGCTTGACTACTTATATGCGTTTTTCATCAATAAAGAGTAGTGCAGTGAGGCGCTGTGCGCTGATAATTGAATTATCGTACGGTTATTTTATAAAACCAAGTTTGCATGCTTTGTATAATATTGTATAATGTAATTAACTGATTGGAACAAATATCAGCTTAGAGCATAATAATATTGGACATTTGCGGTGAATCCAAGTGAATTAAGATAGTATTATTAGTATTGCATCGCATAGTACAATAGAATTAGAATCATATTAATTGAACTAATTTATAATCAAAAGTTCTTTTTTCTTATTGATAAACTTATAATATAATATTAACCACTACGCAATGTGTATAATATATTAATTAATAATAACACGTTTTCAGGTTTTTAGTCTTAAATTTCCATGTTCTCTCTTTATCCATCGCATTTTTTCAGTCGGACCCAAGCTTGTGATGTACTTCAGGCCAAGTGCCCCGCAATGTATGTTCAATATAATATCATATTGGCGATTGTTACATAGCTAAAAAAATATTTATTTTTATTTATACTGATATATTCCTTTTTTATAGATGGGTGATTTTGCTTGCTTACCTCTTTGTTTACGAGGAGTATTTTTTATTATATATGATTTTGGTTCATTAATTTATTTACTGACTTACTGGTTTGTTGACTGATTGGTTTATTGATTGATTGATTGGTTTATTGATTAATTGGTTGATTGATTGATTGATTGATTGATTGATTGATTGGTTTATTGATTAATTGGTTGATTGATTGATTGATTAATTTATTGATTAATTGGTTGATTGATTGATTGATTGGTTGATTGATTGACTGATTGATTGATTGATTGATTGATTAATTGATTGATTGATTGATTGATTGATTGATTGATTGATTGATTGATTGATTGATTGGTTTATTGATTAATTGGTTGATTGATTGATTGATTAATTTATTGATTAATTGGTTGATTGATTGATTGATTGGTTGATTGATTGATTGATTGATTGATCGACTGATTGATTGATCGACTGATTGAATGAATGATTCATATATTTATTTATTTATTGACTAATTGATTGACCTATTGATTGATTGATTAAATGACTAATTAGTTATCGACTGACTGACTAATTGATTGATTGGTTTATTGATTGACTGACTGACTGATTGATTGATAAATACTTACTTAAAAATCTATCAAAATGGCTCCTTAAGCAAATTCTGTTGTGAAGTATTTATTTTTGTTATTGTTTATTTTTTTGTGTTTTGTTGTAATAAAAACACTGAAATTGATTGAAAGGCCTTTTGTAGTGAGTACTTTACTTACAACTGCACTTAGCTTGTACTCATATATTACCACTGTTTATATTAAATTACTGTTATCCTTACTAACTCTTTAGAAATTCGTAATAAATGCTTAGTTATGCATGCATCTGCATCACTTATTAACTCACGTAGCTCATTTCACTCTGCTGACCTCTAACTCACTTGACCCATTTGACCCTCGTGCCCCCATTTGACCCTCATGACTCCATTTGACCCTCGTGACTCCATTTGACCCTCATGACTCCATTTGACCTTTGTGACTCCATTTGACCCTCGTGCCCTCATTTGACCCTCGTAACCCAATTGTTCTAAGTTTGTTCTAAAAATTCTACACTACATTGAACTTACATTAAATTGTTTATTCGCATTAGAGATTTCATTGTGTGCACATATTTAATAAATCTGCACATTAGTTCAAGTAAAATTGTATACAGCATGTGTAGCTATTATGAAATTTGGCACTTAATTAAATCTATTTGCACTGTTGTTAAATCTTATTGATTGACATTAAAAATAGTTTATTTTACATTCTTACTTAAGTTTAGTTGCTTCATTTTTTCTTAATTACTTTCCTCATCTAATGGGTGTTTAGATTTAATTATCAATATTTATTGTTAAACCTCTTTTTTGTCTTTATAAATGCCATTGCTACAGTACTATAATGCAATTTTAATACTACTTTTTCACAAATAGTAGTATGACGTGAATGTTTTTAGCCAGAATTTATTAATTAATACTGACAGTAAATTTAACGGATATAAATAGTTGTTAAGTATTTTCAAAGCTATATATTGCATATTAATTTTGTCTCGAATTTCCATAGAAAAAAATGTTCATCTATACTCTGCCCCAAAATTTCTTTTTCCCCTCCAACTTGCAGGGTGGGATTACACAGAGAAGAAGTTCTCTGCCCACGCAGCCTATCACAGGCATCGATACAGTTATTATAGAAATTCTGGTGTGTTGCTTTATCGTTTACATTTTTCAAGTCAATTAATTGAAACAATTAATTGAAAAATTTATTATTATTAAAATTAACGTTTTGTTGTCTTTTTCTTTTAGTTTTCTTTTTCTCTATCTAATAATTTTCATCCCATATTTATATCTATATTATATTCGATTTTAATATCTGTTTTTTAGTTAGATAGCCTTAGTTATCACTGTTTCGGTGGTCTCGTGTTGTCAGTAGATGCACTAATGTTTAGTCGCTGGATTACAGGTTATTATTAATAAGTAACATTCGAAAGACCAATTGCGGTTAATATACTACTTACTAAGTAAGTAGCTTAAAATGCTCGCTTAATTGCATGATATTATTTATTCTCATAAACTACATTTACAAACAGGTTTTGCATTGGCTGAATGCTTTCAACCATTGTTAAACTGCTTATGAGGTCTTTCGAATGTTTATGGGTCTTGTTGTTTAACTGGTGTTTTCTAATCATCTTGTTTCCTTATTTTACATATTCAGATGGGTATTTTTTTATTTCTTGACATTGAAAATTTAAGTACCGAAAAAATTCATGCACAACAAACACTGCTCCTTAAGTTAAGTGATGGATTGCTAATCTAGCCAGTCACAGATAAGATTAAATAGAATATGGATTGCTAATCTAGCCAGTCACAGATAAGAGTAATAAATAGAATATGGATTGCTAATCTAGCCAGTCACAGATAAGATTAAATAGAATATGGATTGCTAATCTAGCCAGTCACAGATAAGATTAAATAGAATATGGATTGCTAATCTAGCCAGTCACAGATAAGAGTAATAAATAGAATATGGATTGCTAATCTAGCCAGTCACAGATAAGATTAAATAGAATATGGATTGCTAATCTAGCCAGTCACAGATAAGATTAAATAGAATATGGATTGCTAATCTAGCCAGTCACAGATAAGATTAATAAATAGAACATGGATTGCTAATCTAGTCAATCACAGATAAGATTAATAAATAGAATATGGATTGCTAATCTAGCCAATCACAGATAAGATTAATAAATAGAACATGGATTGCTAATCTAGTCAATCACAGATAAGATTAATAAATAGAATATGGATTGCTAATCTAGCCAATCACAGATGAGATTAATAAATAGAATATGGATTGCTAATCTAGTCAATCACAGATGAGATTAATAAATAGAATATGGATTGCTAATCTAGTCAATCACAGATGAGATTAATAAATAGAATATGGATTGCTAATCTAGTCAATCATGGATGAGATTAATAGGAATAGAATATAAATTGCTAATCTAGTCAATCACAGATGAGATTAATAAATAGAACATGGATTGCTAATCTAATCAATCACAGATAGAATTAAACGAAAAACAAATTCGACATGAAATGAATGGCAACTAACAACAATATCACTGAATCGTAAAATATCTTTATTTTCAATTATTTTAAAATATTATCGTGCTTAAGCGGAGCTTTTACTGAATATCTCGGACTGACTGGAACCTATGTGTACACAGTTGTATTTAATTTGTGGCAAACAAAAATTGCAATTTTTATCTAATAAATAGTTTTGCTGAG
>NIVC01002802.1:0-42500 GCA_002269645.1 Macrostomum lignano | reverse complement strand
CTTGTTATGTTTCTGTTTTATATTGAGAATTTTACTCAAGAATTGCTGCATGATTCTGATATTTATTTTACTAATAAAACTGGCCGACTGTTTGCCACTTTGCCTTGCAATTGCTTGGTACTTGGGTTAATATTGAATAAGTTGATTAAAATTATGAGATATTATTTTAACTACTATTATTTCCTGTGTACATTTTTGCTACATTATTTATGTATCCCCTGTTGATTAATTAGCAAAGCAATATATGGTATTATTAATAAAAAATATCTGCTTTTTATCATTGTATAAGCTTTCAAAATTTATTCTTTTAAAAAGGTTTTCTTTACTGATACTACTACTTGTAGCCAATATTTTTATATAAGTAGTATAATTAGCGCGCTTGTTAATATTTACTACTTTTTTGTTTGAAATGGCGTTTTTATGTGACATAGTTATATATTATTATAGATCTGTTTTGGTCACTTGTGCATCCAGCAGCTGTTGCATGCACCCCCCCCCCCCAGCTTCGTAGTTTGAGGTGCAGATTTTGAACATTGTTGTTTTTCAAAATTAGATATTAATTAATATTTGGTGTCTTCAATCTATCAGACTAATAAGTAGCTGCCTTAATTATTAATATCGCATAATTAGATATTTTTATGCATATTTTCAGTGCTAGCAAAATGCTTGACTGCTGTGCCGCTCTCTTCTAACATAGCGCTTCAAATTAAATTGTTTAAGAATATATCAGCTAACCTGCGCCAACCGCATGAAATCAATTTTTATATCACAGTTTTGCAATATTGCCAACATTGACTGACTTTTCTTTTGGGATATTTTAGTGCCGATATAGCGTCATGATGTCATATACAAGTCATGATGTCCTCAGTTGCAAGGCCAGCCTCCCAGATCCTCAGTTGTTGGGCCAGCCTCCCAGATCCTCAGTTGCTGGGCCAGCCTCCCAGATCCTCAGTTGCTGGGCCAGCCTCCCAGATCCTCAGTTGCTGGGCCAGCCTCCCAGATCCTCAGTTGTTGGGCCAGCCTCCCAGATCCTCAGTTGCTGGGCCAGCCTCCCAGATCCTCAGTTGCTGGGCCAGCCTCCCAGATCCTCAGTTGCTGGGCCAGCCTCCCAGATCCTCAGTTACTGGGCCAGCCTCCCAGATCCTCAGTTGCAGGGCCAGCCTCCCAGATCCTCAGTTGCTGGGCCAGCCTCCCAGATCCTCAGTTACTGGGCCAGCCTCCCAGATCCTCAGTTGCTGGGCCAGCCTCACAGATCCTCAGTTACTGGGCCAGCCTCCCAGATCCTCAGTTACTGGGCCAGCCTCCCAGATCCTCAGTTGTTGGGCCAGCCTCCCAGATCCTCAGTTGTTGGGCCAGCCTCCCAGATCCTCAGTTGCTGGGCCAGCCTCCCAGATCCTCAGTTTTCAAGCTACAGGTGTAGCAGTGTTGACAATATTAAACGCAATATGAGCTCATTGAAACTTGTAAAATAATCTGAATTTAACTTTTTTTCAACTCAAAGCTTTTGCTATAAAAAATTCTGCCTTTTGCCTGGTTTGCTTGCGTCTTCAATATGAAGGTTTTTTTGGTATTTAATGCTGGAATATTAGTTAATTACATATTATCAGCACTAAATATATGCGTTGATTAATTTGTTTTCAATTAAAATAGTAAGATAATCTCTATATTAGTAAATAATGGGTAAAGTTCAATAGAAATTATTGCTGTTTGAGTTTTATATTTAGCAGAAATAATTGCAGAAACAACATCGGTCCCACAACCAGAGCGTCGAGGCTATTCTGCCCATTCCGCTGACTCCTGACAAGCACGCCAATGAATATGAATCGCATCTCCCTTGGCCAATTTTTCCTGCTCAAACCCTGCTCAAATGAATGTGGCTGTAGCACGGAATAGAACTCTCGTGACGTGAGAGTCAAACGCGTTTACCGTTGAGCTGCTAGATTTAGTATATGGACTAGCACACTCGCCCCTCCTAGGGGGAGCACGATAATAAAGCATTCTAAAATCATTTATAGTCTGACGAGTGAAAACGCATTTGATGAAACCACATTTGATGCCTGCCGGTACGTTTGCAAACAATTTATTAATCCATCCAGCTAGTTTGAATTTTTAGTGTATAGTCTCACTCAGAATGACACTGCTAAGACATACTAAAACAGATACTGCTAAGACGCATGAATACAGACACTAAAGACATTTGGGCCGACACTAAAGACACTTGGGCAGACATTAAAGTCACTTGGGCAGACACTAAAGACACTTGGACAGACATTAAAGACACTTGGGCAGACACTAAAGACACACTTGGGCAGACACTAAAGACACACTTGGGCAGACACTAAAGACACACTAAAACTGTACTTCAAAAAGGCTAATCATCAAAGAGCGAGTTCATGAACAAAAGCCAACCTTGACTAAATTTACAGCACTAGCGTAATCTGAAACAAAAAACAGCCGATAAAAATTTAAACAAATTTTGTCTACCTTAATTACGTCATTATTAAATCTATAAACAGATGGGCAGACAGACCACATAGCTAATTATAAAACAGAGCTCACGCCATTTTCAGCAACAACAAAAAACCCTAGTAAAAAAGATATGTCTGCAGTGTCCGACTCAAATCGTGTGTGCCTGCGTTTAAACTGACACCACCCAGGTGCACAACTGGTTAAAAACACAGGAATTAGTTGTCACAATTTGTCTTTTTGTAATTCCATAAACTGCGTCGTATTCACAGCAGCAGCAGTTTAGCTTTCTAAAAGAGAAAAAAATGATTTGCCCTACAGCTACGAGTAGGTTTGATGGAAAGCGGGCAAGAAGGAAAGAAACTATACTAGTGCAGAAAATGCCTTGTTGTGCAGTTGAAACCTCTGAGAGTTTTTTCTCTCTCCCTCTCTCCATTTCTGTGATATGCTTTTAAATGGCTACATAAGTGGAATTCGTGCTCAATATATAGAATTATATAGAGAGACTGCTTATAGAGATTTGTGTGTGTATGTGTCTGTGTGTGCATGCAGTACGTTCCCGGTGAGTGTAAATACTTATATAGTACCTCAAGCACACACCTATTAGGACTCATTAATCTACAACAGAACTGCGCTTATTGATAATAATAATTACACGTATAAACGTAGGCTTGTAGAATATAATTTTTTGTCGCGTGAATTGCTAATTTATATTTTACTTGCATGGTTTTACAATGTGGCTATATTTGTTTGATTTGTTAGTCTGAGAGCGTGGGCGTGGTTATAAGTATCTATGCGTCAATTACACTGATTTACATGTAGTTGTTATACAAATTTTATAGATATTGCAATCTCTCGAGCGTTATGGACATCCAAGCATACAAACCTTAAAGATTTAGTATATTTAGATCTAGTATATACGACTAGCGCACTAAGCCCCCAATGGGGGCATTTCAAATTTGTAATATTTGACCGGGCTCTTCCAAATCGAATTTTTCATCGCAGGGTTTTCTGTATTCTTTCTATACACATATCGCCTTTGGCAGTTTGTATTTTTTGATGCAAATGGGTTTTTTGTCTAGTTTTATATTTTTCGATACAAATCGGCTGTATTTCTGCAGTTTTTTTAGTTTTCGATACATTTCGCCTCTATTTCTACGCCAGATGGTTCTAGAAAAATAAATTACACAGACAATCAGACTGGTAGATTAAACTGGTAGGTATGGTTAGACATGTCAAAAAAACATTGTATTTGTTGTTCCCACTAAGAAGGCATAAAATGAAAAGCAGAAACTTGAAATGTAACGACTTGCAAAACCTACTGCAAAAGCCAGACCCTAGATCAACCTATAATAAATTGAGTAACGCAGCCATTTGGATAAAAGTACTCGTAAGTTTGCGTGAGTGCCTTCTAGATCCAGCACTGCATTGATATCCGATCCTATAGCAATTGTTCTCATGGCTACTGAGTGACATCTTGGCCTTCATAATTTTTTATATTCATATCTTTGCTATTCACGGCCATCATGGTATTGGATAGCAGCTTTGTTCTTTTTGTGTTTTGTGGTAAATCTTTCTAATAAAGCATCTATATATATCTTGCTCCTCTGTCTCTGACTATGATCTCCCTCTGTACCATCCTCTCACTTCTGCACCCTCATCTCCTCTTGATTCCTCTGCCTGCCTCTCTTCTCTACCATCCTGCTCCCCTCTCTACCCTCCTGTCTCCTCTACCCTCTTCTCCCCTCTACCCTCTTCTCCCCTCTCTACCCTCTTCTCCCCTCTCTACCCTCTTCTCCCCTCTCTACCCTCTTCTCCCCTCTCTACCCTCTTCTCCCCTGTCTACCATCTTCTCCTCTCTCTACCCTCTTCTCCCCTGTCTACCCTCCTGTCCCCTCTCTAGCCTCTCTCCAGTCTTTACCCTATTTTCATAATCAACATAGATATAATAATTTTTAATAATCCCTCAACTCACCAACAAACCCAAAGTCATATGCTTACACCGCATCAACACTTAGAGTATACTGCTATAATTTTTTTGAACATATAGCGCTCAGCCAATGATATCTGATGCTCAGCGTCCTCGAGTTGCTAATAGCAACACAGATGAGTATACTGCTCTCTATTGCTATCGTGTCTTTTCGCTCGCGGCCAATGAAGTGACGCCATTAGAACCTGTGACCCAGCGCAACTAAATAAGTAAAAAAAGCATATACTCTGTCCCTGCCACATAGTTTTTATAGCCATTGAAAACAGAATTTTCATTTCGAATTCGCCAAACTATAAGTCCCAGTTTCCGTAAGCATGACAGTCTCTTACAGCGAGACCATATCCAGTAGTCAAGGCGGCGTCTTCATCAAGATTCTGTTGCTATGGCGTGGCAGCCTGTACAAACTGGTGTATACCGATCTGTTTTTCTACCTGGTGATTTATTACGCTTTCAATATCAGCTACAGGTGCTTCATGAGCCCTCAGACCAGGCAGAGTTTTGAACTGGTGGTGAAGCTTTGCAACGAAATGGACAAATCAATTCCCCTGTCCTTCATTCTTGGCTTCTTTGTGGCCGGTGAGTGCTGCTTGGGATTTGGTTGGGATTCGGGTGAGATTTGGTTGAGATCCGGGTGAGATTCGGGTGAGATCCGGGTGAGATTCGGGTGAGATTCGGTTGAAACTCGGGTGAGATTTCAGGTGAGATTCGGGCGAGATTCAGGTAAGATTTAGGTGACATTCGGATGAAATTCGGATGAGATTCAGGTGAGATTCGAGTGAGATTCAGGTGAGATTCGGGTGAGGTTCAGGTGAGATTCGGATGAGATTCGGGTGAAACTCCGGTGAGATTTGGTTGAGATTTGGGTGAGATTCGGGTAAGATTCGAGTCACATTCGAGTGATATTCAGGTGAGATTCGGGTGAGAGGGGAAGCAGATGAGAGGAAAGCAGGTGTGAGATGGAAGCGAGTGAAAAGTTCAGATGAAAGGGGGAAGAAGGTCGCGAGAGGCAAATTTTACCAATTTTCCTCAAGTCACCGAGCTCGTGTGCAACTTTCTGTTTTGTAGTATGTATAGCTATAGTAAACTAAATTTCAATGCCGCAGAGAAAACATTACTAAGAGTGCTTTGGAGTCAATTGAGTCATCTTGACTTTGGCTTGAAAAACTAAAGTGAGAATTGCATCAGTCGTGCTTGAGGAGGCTGTGTGATTCTCCTCGACTCAGCCTTAACTGAACTCTCACACACCCTGAATGCATATGTACTGGACCATAAAACATTGTGTTAAATTCATATTTTATTGCACCTCTAAGTTTCTCTGAGCAATAAAATAGCAGCATTATATTGTCTCACTTTGACGTGCGCCGACAATTAGTCTCTCTCCTTTATTGTTTACATTTTTTCTTCTCAAACCATTAGTGTGGCCCAATTGAGCTGGTTTGGGTGCAATCAGTTTTCTGGGTTTTTTCTTCTTAAATTTGTTTATTTACATGTAGCCTGTTTCTATGCCGTTTTGTTTGAACATCAATGACTTACTCTGTGTATGACCGATTGTCTATGACCTACATGTAATACTCTGTATGACCGCAATTGTCTATGACCTACATACTACTGTGTATGACCGATTGTCTATGACCTACATGTACTGTCTATGACAGTTCATCCATGACCTACTATTAAGGTCTGCCTATGACCTACTGAGCATGACCGCGATTGTCTATGACCTACTGAGCATGACCGCAATTTTCTATGACCTACTGAGCATGACCACAATTGTCTATGACCTACTGAGCATGACTGCAATTGTCTATGACCTACTGAGCATAACCGCGACTGTCTATGACCTACTGAGCATAACCGCGACTGTCTATGACCTACTGAGCATAACCGCGACTGTCTATGACCTACTGAGCATAACCGCGACTGTCTATGACCTACTGAGCATAACCGCGACTGTCTATGACCTACTATAATGACCCCGATTGTCTTTACCAAACAATTCAATTTTAAGTAATCAGTCATTTCCACCCCTAACCAAGGTGTGATCGGTCGCTGGTGGCAGATGTACTTGAACATACCCTGGCTAAACCGTATCTCGTTTCTGTCCTACGGCATCCTGACTGGCACCCGCGAGAACTTCGAACAGGCCAGACGACTCCGTTTGAGCATGATGCGCTACCTGAATATTGGCTGGATTCTGCTTATGCACTCCATCTCAGAGAAAGTTATGCACCAGTTTTCTGACGTTAAACCGCCAGACGAAACTGAGGAAGGAAATTCTGTGAGTTAACGATCCAGTCTCAAGTTTGTTCATGTTCGAATCAAGCTGGTAAAAAGTCAATCGAAGCTGATAGATTGATTCAATCAATTTGATTGAAAGTCAATCAATTTGACAAGAAGCCAATCAAGCTGATAAAAAGCCAATCAAGCTGATAAAAAGCCAATCAAGCTGATAAAAAGCCAATCAAGCTGATAAAAAGCCAATCAAGCTGATAAAAGGCCAATCAAGCTGATGAAAAGCCAATCAAGCTGATAAAAAGCCAATCAAGCTGACAAAAAAGCCAATCAAGCTGATAAAAAGCCAATCAAGCTGATAAAAAGCCAATCAAGCTGATAAAAAGCCAATCAAGCTGATAAAAGGCCAATCAAGCTGATGAAAAGCCAATCAAGCTGATAAAAAGCCAATCAAGCTGACAAAAAAGCCAATCAAGCTGATAAAAAGCCAATCAAGCTGATAAAAAGCCAATCAAGCTGATAAAAAGCCAATCAAGCTGATAAAAAGCCAATCAAGCTGACAAAAAAGCCAATCAAGCTGATAAAAAGCCAATCAAGCTGATAAAAAGCCAATCAAGCTGATAAAAAGCCAATCAAGCTGATAAAAAGCCAATCAAGCTGATAAAAAGCCAATCAAGCTGATAAAAAGCCAATCAAGCTGACAAAAAGCCAATCAATTTGATAAAAAGCCAATGAAAGCTGATAAAAAGCCAATCAAGCTGATAAAAAGCCAATCAAGCTGATAAAAAGCCAATCAAGCTGATAAAAAGCCAATCAAGCTGACAAAAAGCCAATCAAGCTGATAAAAAGCCATTCAAGCTGATAAAAAGCCAATCAAGCTGATAAAAAGCCAATCAAGCTGATAAAAATGCAATCAAGCTGATAAAAAGCCAATCAAGCTGACAAAAAGCCAATCAAGCTGATAAAAAGCCAATCAAGCTGATAAAAAGCCAATCAATCTGATAAAAAACCAGTCAAAGCTGATAAAAAGCCAACCAAGCTGACAAAAAGCCAATCAATTTGATAAAAAGCCAATGAAAGCTGATAAAAAGCCAATCAAGCTGATAAAAAGCCAATCAAGCTGATAAAAAGCCAATCAAGCTGATAAAAAGCCAATCAAGCTGACAAAAAGCCAATCAAGCTGACAAAAAGCCAATCAAGCTGATAAAAAGCCAATCAAGCTGATAAAAAGCCAATCGAGCTAACTTGATAGAATTAAATCAATTTGATCGAAAGTCAATAGAAAGTCAATCAGTTTGATAGAAAGTCAATCAGTTTGATAGAAAGTCAATCAGTTTGATAAAACGCCAATCAAGCTGATAGATAGATTCAATCAATTTGATCGAAAGTCAATCAATTGCTGATAAAACGCCAATCAAGCTAATTAGAACTGACGACAGAAGATGCACACATATTACTCGTAAAAGACAACCAAGCAAAGATATTCAGACCAATTCGAGGCTATTCTGGCCGCAAAACAATAGGTTTCGACACTTTGCTAATTATTTTAATGGAATTATCCAATTATTCAAATCCCAACTATAATCCTATATTAATGGAGAATAATGAATTTTGAATTCTTCAATTAGTGTAGCGCTGTCATTTGCATTTGGTTCGATATTAAAAAATAAATAATGAAATGCATAGACATACGTCGAAGTCCGTGACTGTAGCTTATTCGACTTAACGGGGAGTTAGATGTTAATTCCGCAGCAGTTTCTCATCATGAGGTGTCTCACGAAAAAGAAGTTATTAGCTATGGGGAGAGACAAGCTCACACTGTCACTTTAATTGCCAAGTCCCATGCACAGTCGACTGAAGTTGCAATTCTGACAAAAAAGAATAATTGATAGTTGCTTGCAGCAGTAATTGGAACGCAACAACACCCCTAGATGCTGCACTGCTGCCCAGCAGCAGATAATGAGAGGCCAAGGTAAGGCAGAGGGGTGGGGAGCGGTCGGAGCAGAAAAGACTTCGACGGGCTGCTCAGAGCATGCAAGATCGCTCTCAACAATACAAGCCCGCCCTGCCGTGCGTCACGAGATTAGCAATGATGATGACTATATCTGTACTGCACAAAAAGGCTTATACATGTGTGTAGCTATACGATCCACGCAAAAGATCGACTGATGAAATGAAAGAGAAAACTGTCGACAGAAGATGCACACATGGCTACTCGTAGCTACGCTTTTTTTACATCAGTCGTCAACGAGCTGAGCTGAATTGATTCAATCACAGCTCGAAATTCGTTGTCAATTTCAGCTGTTTAAATGCATGGCTATAGCTGTGCATGGCTTCTGGATGAAACGAAACTAATTTCACTAATCTCTTGGCATGCACACAGCTTCATCATGCAAGGCTTCGTCTGTTGTTTCATACTTAAACCTAAAAATTGTTTTTTGAACAGATTTAGCTAATTACGACAGACCATTTTTAGTATATGGATAAGATAGAAAAAATGGTTTAAGCACAATATGAACTTCACCAACTGCAAATAAAACAAATTAAAAGAAATAAACTACGATCTTTCTATTTGCGTGTATCGATAAGATTTTTCGGCTTCGACCATAGTCAAATGTTTAAAATCAATGAAACGAAATAATCAGATTTTGGTTGACTAGCTATTAGCTAATGCCACAAATTTCAAGTTGATGCTTGAATTTATACGAAAAACGCGAAATGGATGCTTATGAAGTAGTATAATTTAATAAAGCGAGTAGCTCATCGATCTTTTGTATAGTGCTTGTTACACTGTAGCTACATATGGTTTCGACCGAAAAATCTATCCAAACTATGGAAGTTCTGAAAGAAGCCAGACTTAGACTTTCACTGCCCCAAAACTACACTGCAGTCAAATGCAAACTTGTAAACCTAGCTAGCTAAATGTCAATGAATTATAAGTGAGGAAACAAAAATGCAAAGAAACATTATTTAATGATAATTAATCTGCGTTATTTTACTTTTATTTGAACAATGTTTTTTCTAGGTATTATTTGTTATTCAATTTATTGTTAAGCGTTTTGTACATGTACTATTTTGTTTTTTTAAAGTGACAATTAATTAATTTTTCTTATTGAAACGATTAACAAAGTAATCTAATTAACCAATTTTTTTAATTAATTAATAGAATTTTATACATTGTTTTGGTTCAAGTGAGTAAATATTTCAATTGTATTAATTAAATAATAAATTTATTTTTATTTTTTATTTTTTATAATTTTTATATTTTATATAAAAATTATAAAAATTATATTTTATATTTTATATTATATTTTTTATAATTAATTATATTAATTATAATTATAATTATATTATTTTTTTATAATTATTATAATTTATTATAATAAATTATAAATAATAAATAATAAAATAAATAATAACAATTAGTTAAAATTTTATTACAGCTGTTAAATATCTGAAACTAGCCAAACAAAATTGCAATTAGTTAGCTATAGAACTATAAGCTGTCATCAAAACACTTTAATTTATTTTAATTGATTGTCTGACAACAAAACAGGCTGGTGAAGGACTGCTCACTCGAATTCGCTATGTGATGGACAGACTGGCCGGAACGAATCAAATGGCTGCTCAGTTGCGCGCCAACTCAAAGTCGAGGGTGTGAATTTTGTTTATATTTTTATTAAATTATTGTTTGAAGCTTTGATTTTGGTTTCATGACACATTTTTTATAATAATTGCTTAATCAGAAAATGTTTGCTGTGATAACAAAAATACTGCATCTAATGCTGTGATCTCGCTATAATGTGTAGCATTTTTAACTGATTTTGATTTTTTATTTGCTTATAAGAATATTTTACAACTGTTATCAGCATTATAACAAAAATTGCTAAAAATGAACTCTGTGTGTGTGATCCTACACGGTTGAAATACTGGAGTGTCACCATCACCAATTAATCACAGACAGGGGTGGTCAACAATCACAGGCAGGGTTATAATTAATCAAAGACACAACGGGGGGTCACCAATCACAGATAGCACTGCAGTATTCGATAATCAAAATCAATCCAATGCGAACTATAAAATCTCAAAACCCTGCCAACACAACCCAGTCTCAAAAAGGAATTCGCTACCTCCTGGAGAGCATCAATCGCTGCACTCGAGTGCGCCTGCACTTTCCCAAGCTGGTCACCGAGACGGAGATTCAAGCATTCGAGCGGGCCGAGTCAGAGTACGTCAGCAAGTACTGGAGACCCTACGTGCCGGACTACTGGCTGCCTTTGCAGTGGGCGGTGCTGCTGTGCAAGAAGGCCATGGTGCACGGCTTCTGCGACCCCAGGTTTGCGGAGGTTTTGTGTAAATTGGAATAGCACTACGGAACACTATTTAACCTCGTAGCCTTTCAACAAGACATGCTAAAATCATTGCAGGCTCTTCAATAAAGGCACTTCAAGACACAGCTTTAAGACACTTCAAGCACTTCGAGACACTTTAAGACTCTTCAAGACTCTTAAACACGCCAAGACACTTTAAGACACTTCAAGCACTTCAAGAAACTTCAAGACCACTAAAGACCACTTTATGATACTTCAAAAAAATTTAAGACCACTTCAAGACACCTCACGACACTTAATTTAAGATACTTAAAGACCACTTCAAGACACCTCACGACACTTAATTTAAGATACTTAAAGACCACTTCGAGACCCGTTAAGATACTTTAAGACCACTTTAAGACACTTGAATACTCTTAAAGACACTTTAGGACACTTCAGGACACTTCAAGACACTTCGAGACCATTTCGAGACACTTAAAGACACTTCAAGACCACTTCGAGATACTTCAGGATTTCAAGAAATTTCAAAGCACTTTAGGACACAATGAGCAAACTTCCACTTTAAAGATCTTAAACCCACTATAAGCTCTATGTCAGTCTATGATCGGAAAATTCTTGAGGATATTAAATCGAAGCTACCGAATGACATCACAGTACAAGTTGATCGATACTCCCCACAAGGGCAACTTAAGACTCCCCACCACCCCAATGATTTCCTTCCCCAAGGTCGATGGTGAAACTTATGGAAGAAATCGAAGATGTTCGAGGAATGATGCAAACTCTGGTTATCTACAATGAAGTGATGATCCCCCTGGTGTACACTCAGGTAGAGACATTTGTTATACTTGATGAGACACAATGCCAGTGAGACACATTGGTCCAAGAATGCTTAATAACAATTCCACTGCAGGTGGTGATCATAGCCGTGTACAGCTACTTTCTTCTGCAACTATTCAGCCAGCAGTTTGTTAATCCGAAATGGACAGCTGAAGCGCTGGGCCGGTTGACCAACACCTCCGTGTTGCCCATTTCAACTGGCAGTGAACATCATCATGGAGAAGTTATTGACATGTACTTTCCTGTGTTCACCGTGTTTCAGGTCAGCATTAATTTCCCTTCGATTGGGTTACTCTAGAAGAAGCTTCTCACAGATGTTCGTTCATAATTTTTCAGTTCCTTTTTCTGATGGGCTGGCTCAAGGTAGCCATGTGCGTCATGAATCCCTTTGGTGACGATGATGAGGACTTTCACACCCTGGAGATGCTGGATTACAATTTGGAGGTAAGACTTCTGCGAAGCCATTTCTAGGACAGCTTCAGTTGTCCTATTACTGCAGGTTGTCTGCATACATAACCATGATTGAATAGTCAAGCACAAAGAGTAATGTTGGATGAGGCTCTGGATGCTGCACTGGACTGTCCGAGAACAATTGATAGTCGGGGCACCCGTTCACAAGCTTGTGTCCCGCATGCGCAGGCATCGGAACAGCTGGTCTTCAACTATCCAGAAGTGTCCCCAGCCATCAGAAGTGTCCTCAGCCATCAGAAGTGTCCCCAGCCATCAGAAGTGTCCCCAGCCATCAGAAGTGTCCCCAGCCATCAGAAGTGTCCTCAGCCATCAGAAGTGTCCCCAGCATCAGAAGTGTTCCCATGCAGCAATCAGAAGTGTCCCTAGGCATCAGAAAAGTGTCCCCAGCATCAGAAGTGTCCCCAGCCATCAGAAGTGTCCCCAGCCATCAGAAAAGTGTCCCCAGCCATCAGAAGTGTCCCCAGCCATCAGAAGTGTCCTCAGCCATCAGAAGTGTCCCCAGCATCAGAAGTGTTCCCATGCAGCAATCAGAAGTGTCCCTAGGCATCAGAAAAGTGTCCCTAGGCATCAGAAAAGTGTCCCCAGCATCAGAAGTGTCCCCAGCCATCAGAAAAGTGTCCCCAGCCATCAGAAGTGTCCCCAGCCATCAGAAGTGTCCTCAGCCATCAGAAGTGTCCCCAGCATCAGAAGTGTTCCCATGCAGCAATCAGAAGTGTCCCTAGGCATCAGAAAAGTGTCCCCAGCATCAGAAGTGTCCCCAGCCATCAGAAGTGTCCCCAGCCATCAGAAAAGTGTCCCCAGCCATCAGAAGTGTCCCCAGCCATCAGAAGTGTCCCCAGCCATCAGAAGTGTCCTCAGCCATCAGAAGTGTCCCCAGCATCAGAAGTGTTCCCATGCAGCAATCAGAAGTGTCCCTAGGCATCAGAAAAGTGTCCCCAGCATCAGAAGTGTCCCCAGCCATCAGAAAAGTGTCCCCAGCCATCAGAAGTCTCCCCAGCCATCAGAAGTGTCCCCAGCCATCAGAAGTGTCCCCAGCCATCATAAAAGTGTCCCCAGCCATCAGAAGTGTCCCCAGCCATCAGAAAAGTGTCCCCAGCCATCAGAAAAGTGTCCCCAGCCATCAGAAGTGTCCCCAGCCATCAGAAGTGTCCTCAGCCATCAGAAGTGTCCCCAGCCATCAGAAGTGTCCCCAGCCATCAGAAGTGTCCCCAGCCATCAGAAGTGTCCCCAGCCATCAGAAAAGTGTCCCCAGCCATCAGAAGTGTCCCCAGCCATCAGAAGTGTCCCCAGGCATCAGAAGTGTCCCCAGCAATCAGAAGTGTCCCCAGCAATCAGAAGTGTCCCCAGCCATCAGAAGTGTCCCCAGGCATCAGAAGTGTCCCCATGCAGCAATCAGAAGTGTCCCTAGGCATCAGAAAAGTGTCCCCAGCCATCAGAAGTGTCCCCAGCCATCAGAAGTGTCCCCAGCCATCAGAAAAGTGTCCCCAGCCATCAGAAGTGTCCCCAGCCATCAGAAGTGTCCCCAGCCATCAGAAGTGACCTCAGCCATCAGAAGTGTCCCCAGCCATCAGAAGTGTCCCCAGCCATCAAAAGTGTCCCCAGCCATCAGAAAAGTGTCCCCAGCCATCAGAAGTGTCCCCAGCCATCAGAAGTGTCCCCAGCCATCAGAAGGGTCCCCAGCCATCAGAAGTGTCCCCAGCAATCAGAAGTGTCCTCAGCCATCAGAAGTGTCCCCAGCCATCAGAAGTGTCCCCAGCCATCAGAAGTGTCCCCAGCCATCAGAAGTGTCCCTAGCCATCAGAAGTGTCCCCAGCCATCAGAAGTGTCCCCAGCATCAGAAGTGTCCCCAGCCATCAGAAGTGTCCCCAGCCATCAGAAGTGTCCCCAGCCATCAGAAGTGTCCCCAGCCATCAGAAGTGTCCCTAGCCATCAGAAGTGTCCCCAGCCATCAGAAGTGTCCCTAGCCATCAGAAGTGTCCCCAGGCATCAGAAGTGTCCCCAGCATCAGAAGTGTCCCCAGCATCAGAAGTGTTCCCATGCAGCAATCAGAAGTCCGGAACGGAAACTCCCAGCTGCACCGGTGCCTCTCCACTCTCACTCAGATCTCCTCCCGCTGCTCCGAGGCTCCGTCCAGCCAGTTCCCCGAGGGTCTCAGCGAGGCCTCCATGGAGTGGATTCGCCGATCACCAGGCAGCGAAGCCGACAGCCTGTTCGACTACCTGGCCTCGGCAGAGAGCGAGTTCCGGCAGGCGGGCGAGCCGAGTCAGGAGGAGCGGCTGCACGAAATTCTGGCGAAGCCGGCACTGCGGCATCGGCTCCGCGCAGGCTGCTGCCTCCACTGCGGCAGCTCCGGCAGCGGCGAGGCCAGCCCGGATGCCGCAGGCGGTCAGCTCAGAATGAAGCGCCTCATTCGAAACGGCAAAACTCCCTCATCGCCTGCGCTCCAACCTCTGACTTCTGGAGTTTGAGACTTGGACTCCTGTTAGAGCTGAGCAGTTCTGCTCAGGGTGATTGAGTACAGTACTGTGTGCTCAGAGTGATTCAGTACAGTACTGTGTGCTCAGAGTGATTCAATACTGTGTGCTCAGAGTGATTCAATACTGTGTGCTCAGAGTGATTCAGTACTGTGTGCTCAGAGTGATTCAATACTGTGTGCTCAGAGTGATTCAGTACTGTGTGCTCAGAGTGATTCAGTACAGTACTGTGTGCTCAGAGTGATTCAATACTGTGTGCTCAGAGTGATTCAATACTGTGTGCTCAGAGTGATTCAGTACTGTGTGCTCAGAGTGATTCAGTACAGTACTGTGTGCTCAGAGTGATTCAGTACTGTGTGCTCAGAGTGATTCAATACTGTGTGCTCAGAGTGATTCAATACTGTGTGCTCAGAGTGATTCAGTACTGTGTGCTCAGAGTGATTCAGTACAGTACTGTGTGCTCAGAGTGATTCAGTACTGTGTGCTCAGAGTGATTCAGTACAGTACTGTGTGGTCAGAGTGATTCAGTACTGTGTGCTCAGAGTGATTCAGTACAGTACTGTGTGCTCAGAGTTATTCAGTACTGTGTGCTCAGAGTGATTCAGTACTGTGTGCTCAGAGTGATTCAGTACAGTACTGTGTGCTCAGAGTGATTGAGTACAGTACTGTGTGCTCAAAGTGATTCAGTACAGTACTGTGTGTTCAGAGTGATTCAGTACAGTACTGTGTGCCAGAGTGATTCAGTACAGTACTGTGTGCTCAGAGATTAGATAATGTCAGCTACTAAACAGCATATTGTCAGTCATTTTCATAGCAACTAAATGTCAGATCCTCGTTTGACAGCAGCGGCAATGCTGACTCTGCCTTCAGCACTCTGGCAGGCTGATTTCTAAGAATGAAGTTGAATGCATGAGTCGTTATTTTTATTATATTCTCAGTATTCTCAAGTTTGCTGTCTGTCTGCTTTAAAAACGCGTGTTTTACTTTTCAATGAATGTCAAGTCTGATTATCAAATAACCAAAGTTAATTAATTTTGTACAGTTAACATAAAATGCGATTTTTATTTCAGTGAAAAGACTTTTGTGTAATTCCTTTTTATGACTAAATGCATGTATTTAGTTTTTTAATTCTGCCATTCTTGTAATACAAATAGACTGAGATTGATATTGTCTGAGAATGCTTAATGCTACAGAGTTTTGTGGCCATTTAAAGTTTTTTATTCAGAGGCTTTGAGACAAATATATACGCGCTCCGAAATAAAATTACTGCCTAGCTCACCGATGCTACTCTTAGTAGAAGAAAGTCTACGAGCGTATAAGTCAAATTACTGATGTCACCTGTTAGATACTGATGTCATCTGTTAGATACTGATGTCACCTGTTAGATGCTGATGTCACCTGTTAGATACTGATGTCACCTGTTAGATACTGATGTCACCTGTTAGATACTGATGTCACCTGTTAGATACTGATGTCACCTGTTAGATACTGATGTCACCTGTGAGATACTGATGTCACCTGTTAGTTACTGATGTCACCTGTTAGATACTGATGTCACCTGTTAGTTACTGATGTCACCTGTTAGATACTAATGTCACCTGTGAGATACTGATGTCACCTGTTAGTTACTGATGTCACCTGTGAGATACTGTTGTCTCCTGTTGGATACTGATGTCACCTGTTAGATACTGATGTCACCTGTGAGATACTGATGTCACCTGTGAGATACTGATGTCACCTGTTAAATACTGATGTCATCTGTTAGATACTGATGTCACCTGTTAGATACTGATGTCACCTGTTAGATACTGATGTCACCTGTTAGATACTGATGTCACCTGTGAGATACTGATGTAATGTGTCACTGGCAAACCCAGCAGCTATTCTCCATCCATTTGAGTTCAGCAACAAAAAAATCATCAGTCCAAAGCATTTTTCTTCAAAATATTTGCCATGCAGCTGGTACCTAAATTGAAAATCGTCAGAGCTCTGCTTGGCTTCCAAGCCTCAGCCCTGCCCTCCCTCCCCTCTCCATCTCTCTCCCCTCGTGTCTCAGCTGCCGCCCCTTCACCCCTGCCCTCTGACAATGCACTTGCTATGCCGAGCACGCAGCCACAGTCAGCTCTCATTGTTTAACTCAGCAGAGCTCGCAGCATCCCACTGCTCCTGCATCTCTCACCCCGCTGAGCAGAGCAGCTGCCGGACCCCCTGGCACCCAATCAGGCCTCAAACACAGCCGCTGGGTCAGAGAAGATAATCGGCCTCAGTCCATTTAAACAAATTTCTCTGCACAGGGAGAGCTCAGAGATTTCAGTCCGTGACAGCGGGACTTTTGCTGCTGCTGCTGACTGGCAGGCGAATTCGCTTGAAGAAGAGCAAAGCACTCTGTTTGAAGCCGTGTGGAACAGCTGCGGCAGACAGCAGATCGGCAGAGAAGCACTGCTAGGAGAAGCAGTGTAGCCATGGCAACACAGATGGAGCGGAAGCTGAGAGCGGCGCTGGAGGCTGGAGACAGCGAGGAGCTGCAGCGTCTGTGCGGTGAGGTCGGCAGCAATATCGAGCTGGAGGTGGGCGGCTTTGACAAGCAAGACTTTCCCTTTGAAGAGCTTCGCAAAATGCCGCTGGCCCATCACCTGGCCTGCAAGCCGGTGAGATTGTCGTGCCTGGAGCTGCTGATTGACAGATTCGGAACCGGTTGTCTGACATATAGAAATGGTAGGGGTGAGACTCCAGTGCACTTAGCTGCCCAGCATCAGGACGAATCTTGGATGAAGCTGGTTAAAGAGAAGGGAGGCAGAGGCTGCATGAGAATTGTCAATCGAAAGGGAGAGACAGTCGCTCACTTTGCCGCTATGAACAGAAAAAGCAACTCTTGTCTGAAGTGGCTGGTGAAGGAGCTCGGCAGCGACTGTCTCACAGTTCCTGATATATACAGTGACACGGCCGTCCATTTGGTCGCTCAGCATCAGGGCATCGAGTCGCTGGAGTGGATCAAGAGACAGATCGGAACTGACTGCTTTCGGCTGAAGGGAGAGAGTGATACAACAACATTTCACTTTGCTGCTCAGAAGTCTGACAATTCAAATCTGGAGTGGCTGGTGAAGGAGCTCGGCAGCGACTGTCTCACAGTTCCTGACAAAGACGGTGACACGGCTGTCCATTTGGCCGCTCTGCATCAGGGCATCGAGTCGCTGGAGTGGATCAAGAGACAGATTGGAACTGACTGCTTTCGACTGAAAGGAGGGTGGAAGAGAATAACATTTCATTTTGCTGCTCAGAAGTCTGACAATTCAAATCTGAAGTGGCTGGTAAAGGAGGTCGGCAGCGACTGTCTCACAGTTCCTGACAAAGACGGTGACACGGCTGTCCATTTGGCGGCTCAGTGGCAGCCAGTCGACTCTCTTCAGTTCATTTTTGACCAAATCGGAGCCGAAATGTTCAGATTGAAGAACAGGTTTAGCAGAACACCGGCTGATTGGTGCCGCACAGACCAGTCAGCAAAGCGGGTATGGATTTCAGCTGGGTGAGTCCTGACTGAGAACTGCTGCGTGGACACTAAAAATCTAAAAAATATTTTGGCAAAAAGTCATTGCGCTTTGATGATCGGCGCCCTGAAATTCTTGGCATTTCTTTAACCTCTTTATTCTTAGCATTTCCTGAAATTCTTCAACACAAATCTCCGATTTCAGTACGAAACTGAATGAATGCTGTTGAGATGTTGGCACTTATTGGCTACTTCTTGTTTTGCAAACACTAGCAAAACCGGAAGTGACGGTAAAACTTGATACCCTTGGACTCGAATTCTCCCACCACTTGGGAATGATTTTTCAGTTGGGGCTTTGCTATGTTGGCGCCGTCAGCAGCTGCTCTCTTAACCAGGCAAACGCAGAAGAGTCGAAAGTGCTCCAAAGTACTCAGGAAGCCCCAAAGAACACAGAATTAATCGAATTCCTTCACCTCATGTTTTCAGCGCCAAGAAGCAGCTGGACCCCAGCTTCACCGACTGGGACTTCATCCTGCACAAAAACAAGAAGCAGCTCATTGGCCGTGGTGGATTCGGAAAGGTGTACAAGGTCGTCACAGACCGAAATCAGACGGTGGCTGTCAAGGTGCTGCCCCTGAGCGGCACCGGCCAATCGGGGAAGCTGCAGAAAGCCGTCGAGATGGAAAAGCGGGGAGCTGAGATCCACAAGCGACTCTCGCATCCCAACATTGTGCAGTTCCTCAAGTGCGAGCAGAGTTGGGATGGACTGTACATCTTCACCGAGCTGGTCTCAGGTCACAGCCTCTTTGAGCTGATGCAGCGTCAGAACAAGCCGTTCAAGGAGTCCGGGGTCAGGGACTTCTCAAGACAGGTGCGTCTCTAGGTTCTCTGGCATGGGTGGGATCAGTGTGGGATCAGGCATGGCATCAGTGTGGGATCAGTAGGAGATCAAGTATAGATACATGCACTTTTTAGACAGGCTAAAGCTGCTCCAATTGCAGATCTGCTCAGGCCTGAACTTTCTGCATTGTCAGCCGCAGGGCGCCATCTTGCACCGTGACATCAAAAGCGGAAATATAATGCTCACCGACGAGGGCGTCTTCAAGCTGATCGACTTCGGCCTCGCTAAGGAGATCGTCGGCACCAGCGACCTGAGCACAGGCATCGATCCCAAAGGCACCCTCTACTTCATGGCGCCCGAGCTGTTCATGGGCGAGGGCGACTCGATTCCGTACTCAGCCAAGACCGACATGTGGGCCTTCGGCTGCACCGTGTATGAGCTGACGGCCATGCAGCCTCCTGACGCGAACGTTCAGCAGTTCCGGATCGGCGTCGTGAGGTGCGCAGGGCGGGCGATGCCTCGGATTGCGGACGGGTTCTCAGCCGGCCTGAAGGACTTCTACCTCAGGTGCGTAGACTATGACCCGAGGAAGCGAGCGGACACCGCGGAGCTGCTAGGGCACAGCTTCCTGAGTGCCTCATCGTGACTGCGAGAGCGACGGGCTGTGAGGGAGAGGAGCGACTCTTGAAGCGGACGATTTTGCCGAATGCTGTCTGTTAATTACGGAGTTTGCTTTTTGTCATTTTTTTGCATCAAAGTTCCTTTTTCTGTTACTGGGGCACAAGTGAAGAATTTTGGTAGTCAATGCAGCTAACCTGGGGTCTGAGCTGATCTGCATATCAATTGGGTCTTCCAATGAACCTGAGGCATTTATCATTTGTTTATCCTTAAACTGCAATAACGTTGGGCAGTTGTCGGCAGTGAAAATTCAAATATTTTTGGAACCTAACTTTTATAAGACTGGGTGGCCTGTTCCTTGTTTTAGCGGAGCTTAACTTAAACCTGAACCTCAGAGTCTTACTTTTTGACAAAAAATTTCATGTTACTTGCGTCCATTTTGTTTAACTGGTTGCATTGTTTCTTTATCTAATTACATCCTTTGTTTAATAAACTGTCATGCCTGCTGCCACCCGATGCCCGGATTAATTATCCAATCACAGTTTTTATTATTCGGCCCCGATTTAATTTTTTTTTGACTGCCGGGTTTGTTTTACCGGTTGCTCCTTTCAATCAATGAGACATTTTTGTGCTGACTCGAGTGTTATTCCAGTTTTAAGCTAATCAATGTTGATTTTAAAACTCTGGCACAAGGCCAATCACAATTTCCCCAATCTGCTCAGACTGCTCAATGCCTACTGCAGATTTTCTCTTGCCGAGAATTTTTCACATTTTCAGCCACCGGTTTAGAGCTTTTTCCGGCACTGATTTTTGTATTTGATTTTTGGACTGACTTTTTATAACTGTTGGAGCAGGAAGTCCAGTGCTTACTCAAGAGTTCTCAGTTAAATATACAGACACCGTTTGACTTGCCGTGACCCGCTGTGTCCTGACTTGTCGTGACCCGCTGTGTCCTGACTTGCCGTGACCCGCTGTGTCCTGACTTGCCGTGACCCGCTGTGTCCTGACTTGCCGTGACCCGCTGTGTCCTGACTTGCCGTGACCCGCTGTGTCCTGACTTGCCGTGACCCGCTGTGTCCTGACTTGCCGTGACCCGCTGTGTCCTGACTTGCCGTGACCCGCTGTGTCCTGACTTGCCGTGACCCGCTGTGTCCTGACTTGCCGTGACCCTCTGTGTCCTGACTTGCCGTGACCCGCTGTGTCCTGACTTGCCGTGACCCGCTGTGTCCTGACCTGCCGTGACCCACTGTGTCCTGACTTGCCGTGACCCGCTTTGTCCTGACCTGCCGTGACCCGCTGTGTCCTGACTTGCCGTGACCCGCTGTGTCCTGACTTGCCGTGACCCGCTGTGTCCCATTTCATATTTCAATATTTCGCAGCATCATTTCTGAGCCTCACTCAATGCAATGCACACAACAGTGTGGGGAAGGCAGAGCTGATGAAGCGGGCATGCAGTGAAGCTGGCCATTGTTTTCAAAGGGCTTGCAGAGTGTCATGAGGTCTGAGGCTGCCTCACGGCTCGGCCTCTCACGCAGTGAGCAGGAGATGTGCAGAGCCCTTAACTGCACAGACGCTGCAGAGCTGCTCCAGTTGCCATGGCAACGGGGGAGACTCGAGCTCGGAGAGACGCAGAGAAGTCTGTGGACAGCTGAGCAATGTGCTCACCTGGAGGCTGGGTGGTACGGCTGGTTGCTTCATCTGCACAAAAGTGAGTTCGAACGAGCATCAGCCATTCTGTGCATCTCTTTTGAACAGCTGATGCTGCATCAATGATGCTGGCAGATACTTGAGTCTGTTCTCACTCAGTGCACTGTGCAATGCACATAAATAAGTGTTTGCAGTGGCTTCGCATGGCATTGAACTGAGACAATGGCGGGGCATGAGGGGCTGCTCAGCCACCTCAGCGGGGCGCCGCTGTTTTGAGCAGGAAAATGAGAATAAAACCGCATTTCTGCTTTTATTGGGACCGAACTTGGTGGGAGACACTTTTGAGACTACTCTAGGTAGCAGAGTATGGTTTTAAACTGAATACACACTTACGCTGTTAGATATGGTGGTGTCCTGTTAGACATGGGAGTCTCCTGTTAGACATGGGAGTCTCCCTGATGTCTGGCTTTGTGTCTGGCTTTGTGTCTGGATTGGTGTCTGGCTTTGTGTCTGGCTCTGTGTCTGGCTTTGTGTCTGGCTTTGTGTCTGGCTTTGTGTCTGGCTTTGTGTCTGGCTTTGTGTCTGGCTTGCTGGTGTGCCACCCGCTGTCCTGAAGATGGCGTCCGGCTCACTAAAAAAGTAACCTCTGCTAATTTCAACCACTAGACTGTCTGTAAGCTGAAAAAGTCAGGTAAAAGTAGTTTGTTTTACTGGCTAATGTATTTTCTTGCAAAGATGAGTTTTATTTAGTTCTATTAAGCGGTATGACATAAACGGTTTCAAATAATTTAAATGTTTGATTAAATGATGGCACACAATATGGTGCAAAATAAACAGCAATACGGAGGTGAACAGTGAGGATTAATTTCTAAGCTAGTTTGATCAGAATTACAAAGAACATTTCATTACAGGCTACAGGCATGACTAATAGCAACATCTCGGCTTGAGTCTTACGTGAGGAATGCCACCAGTTCCTTGTGCTCTAAAGGTGCATTTTAGACACTGTAAAATTGGTCAATCGAACAAATAAAATGTGAGGTTGTGCATTCAATCGTCCAGTCAGCACTCGCTCAGCACTAGGGCTGCGAGTTCAGCCAGTCCATAACGGCTGGCAGGCAGTCTGTCATCCACCTGACATTGTTTCTCACCGACTCCAACGCGTTGTCGAAGGCGCGGACAGCGCTGGCCAGGCTGTTCGAGTTGGCAGCCAGGAACTCCCGGATCTCGCGAAGTCTCTCTGGCGAGTTGAAGCCGCCCAAGCTGGAGGCGTACCTGGCCAAGGAGAAAATGCCGACCTGCCGTGCCTGGATGCTTGACCAGCTGTCTCTGAGAAAGTCCCACATGATCTGCAAGCCCATGGGGTTCGAGGCCACGCTCGATACGACCAGCGCGGCGTCTTGTCTGCGGATTTTCCCGTCATCGAGCGTGTAGAGCAGGTAGCGATTGAGCAGCCAGGGCTCTCTGGTGCAGGCCAGGGCTTTGAGAATGTCGTTCTGGACTCCCGGACTCGTCTCTCTGAGCATCGCGTCGTACAGGTTATCCCAAACTTCCGCATCCGACATGGCGACTCCTCTGCACATCACCGTGTAGCGAATGTCGGGCACGATTTTGTCGGTGAAGTTCGAGCTGACGTAGCGCTGGAACTCGGCCTGTGCGTACTGAGCGCACTGCTTGATGCCGTAGCGACACGCTGCCTTTACAATTTTCTCTCGTGTTATTCTGGTCAAATGAGAGTCCGAAACGGCCTGAGCAACTCCGGTGCGGTTGTAGATTGGCAATATAAGCGACTTCATGTAGGCGCTGAACGTCCCGTATTGTGGTGATTGCCTGTGCAGCATCGAGTAGATGTAGGATAGACTGCTTAACACTGAATTCCAGGGGGCGTAATGCCGTTCATTTTTCATATATTTTGTCATATTCAAAGGAATTGAGTAGCTGATCTGTCCCACCATCGCCAGTGCGAAGCTGTCGTCAATTAATCGGGCTCGGTCTTGCGGCGTGAAGACGGAATGGTTCAGCAGCAGCTGATTGATGAGCGCGTCCCAGTTGCCCGCATCGTAGTTGACTCGGTAGAATCCGGTAGATCTCAGATTTAGCAGATACCAGCTGGTTGAGTTGATGGAGAATTTCTGCGATTTTTCACGCATCCAGTGCACCAGATGAGACACCTGAGAGCCGTTCCAGCTGCTGATGTTCTCGCTTGTCGCAGCGGTGATTGGGATAATCCAGGTGTAGTCGAATGGACTTGAATAGGTCTTCCCATAAGTAGGAGCATCGCTTGAAGAGATCAGGAAATGCTTTTGAGAGAGCAATATCTCGTTGCTATGCCGAGTGCAGCTTATCACTGGATAGCCCATTTGTTTGATCCACCTGTCCATGAACTCTCCGACATCGATATTCCGACCGCTAGCCCTGGCTTCGCTGGTTAGGCTCTGGTACAGCGCCGTGTGAAACGTATTTGAGTAATTGTACTGCTTGAGATACTTGCTCACACCAATTCGGAATATCGAATCTCCCACTGAGTTGTACAGCATCCTCAGCACCGAGCTGCCCTTGCTGTAGGTGATGGTGTCGAAAATCTCGTTTACCTCATCTGGATGGTTGACCTCGACATAGATCGGATGGCTGGATTGTACGCTATCCGATTGCAGACCTCGTTTCAGATCGTCAACTACAAACTGCGCGTCCACGTCCCAGTCCGGGTGCAGCTGGTCCATGGCGAGAACTTCCACGAACGAGGCGAAACCCTCGTTAAGCCAGATGTCGTCCCACCAATCGGGCGTGACCAGATTGCCGAACCACATGTGCCCGAGCTCGTGAGAGATGATCGCCACAGTCAGCTGCAAGTAGGTCGACTTGTCTATCGAACGATCGCAGACCAGGTAGGCCTCGCGGTACATAATGAGGCCCCAGTTCTCCATGGCTCCAGCGCTGAAGTCCGGTATGGTTGCCTGGTCGATTTTCGGCAGCGGATATTCAATGTCAAAGTAGCGCTCGTAAAACGCGGTGATGTTTTTAGCAATACTTTTTGCGCACTCAGTTGACGTGGCCCTGTCAGGTCGAGCCCAGGTGCCGTAAACTCGGTTTTTGGTATCCGTGGTGTAGGTGTAGTCAAACTGCGACACAAGGATGGCGAGAAGATACGTAGACATTCTAGGCGTGGTTCTGAAGTCCTCCTTAATCATTCTCTCGGAGCCCGAAGCCGAAACAAACCAGTCGCTGGCAAGCACATGCTTTGAAGACATTGTGGGCATGTTGCTGGCCGCCTTGAAGTTCTGGTGCCTGACGATGCTCACAGCGAATGTCGCTTTAAATGCCGGCTCGTCAAAGCAGGGAAAAGTCTTTCTAGCATCGGTGGCCTGCATCTGCGACGCTACAAGATATTTTTCTATTCCCAGTTCCTTGTAACTACTCAGATAAATTCCGCTCAAATCTCGCTCAAGAGGGCCTCGAAATCTGTCGACGATAATTGTGTAGTTGGTACCGGCTTGCAGTGGCTCTGACATGGTGATGCTCTGCCACTGTCTAGCAAAGTCTTCTTCCACAGAAGCCACAGCGACACTGTTTCCAGTGCTATCCACAACACGAGGAGTCTGTATCTGTAGTTTGTGCGAGTGCAGCTTGAAGTTTGTGGTACTGCTGTGCACCGCGACAGAGATGTTCACACTGCCAGTGAAATAGAACTCGCTAGCGTTGTTGGAGTAAATGAAAGGCGCCAGGATCAAGTTGTAGTGGATCGGCTTCACTGTCAATGGTAGTCTAACGTCTTTCACTGGTGGCAGCTGGGTGCCCAGGGCTGCTGTGGTGGCTTGATCGACTTGCAGCTGCCTAGCACCAGCAGTGCATCCGGGCTTGGCGTAGTACACAATAATGGGAATGATTATTACGCACAAAAGTACAACACCTGATATTCCCAGCAACCGTTTCATCGACAGGAACACGCCTTTGACGTCGGATTCGTTTCCATCGATGGACATCGTGCCCTGGACTGACTCCGAAGGTCGAGGAGTGTAAGTACACTTCCTATTGAACTTCATTCCCTGTGTTGATTTTCTATGCAGATTTCAACGCCAGTAAGTTGGAGAGCGTCTTGTCAAGGGAGTCCCACGAGTCAGGCATTTATTTTTGCGCAGGCTTCTTGCCATGGCCACCCCCGGGATTCGTATTGGCAGCCAGTCGTGATCGTGACTCGCATTCACGTGACCTCAGCCGAACTGTATAATTTTCAGCTCGAATAACGCGGGAGCGGAGCCTAATACATATAAATTTCTTAGCTTGTCAATGGTTTCTATCTAAATAAATAGCCTGAAGAAGGTCAAAGCAGCAAAGGAATTGAATGACATTTAGTGGCTTTGTTTATACTAAACCGGCCGGCCTTTTTGCCAGCATGGGAACGAATCTTTGCGAATCTTGGCAAACGTTGCGGTTCAACAAGCGAAATTGAATGTAAAACAGGGGCCGAATATTCATTATAGTCTGCCTAGGTAGGCCTTTTGATCAAAGCGACAGATAAATGCTAGCTAATGTACTACCTATCCAAAACGGTGCATTGCCTTCATAGTAAATCCGCTAGGGTTTGGTACACAATGCAACTGTCAAAAAAGACTAATTGATTGCAAATAAAGATATAAGAAATCAGTTATTTATCGAAGAGAAGACGGGAGTTCAAACAGGATTTTTTGTTGCGGAGGAGGGAGGCACCACATAGGAGTGACCATAGTGGAGCGTCAACCTAGAGCGCCATCTTAGAGGCTTCATCGGCGAGATTTTGGGGGCGACATCATGGAGATTTTGGGGGGCGCCATTGATGAGATTTTTGGGGGCGCCATTGATGAGATTTTGGGAGCGCCATCGATGAGATTTTGGGGTAGGCATCGATGAGATTTTGGGAGTGACATCGATGAGATTTTGGGGGTGACATCGATGAGATTTTGTGGGTGACATTGGTGAGATTTTGGGGGTGACACCGATGAGATTTTGGGGGTGACATCGATGAGATTTTGGGGTCGCGATTAGCGAGATTTTGAGGGCGCCATCGATGAGATTTTGGGGTCGCCATCGGTGAGATTTGGGGGTGACATCGATGAGATTTCGGGGGTGAAATCGATGAGATTTTGGGGTCGCCATTGGCGAGATTTTGGGGTGACACCGATGAGATTTTGGGGTCGCCATCGGTGAGATTTGGGGGTGACACCGATGAGATTTTGGGGGTGACACCGATGAGATTTTGGGGGTGACATCGATTAGATTTTGGGGTCGCGATTGGCGAGATTTTGAGGGCGCCATCGATGAGATTTTGGGGTCGCCATCGGTGAGATTTGGGGGTGACATCGATGAGATTTCGGGGGTGAAATCGATGAGATTTTGGGGTCGCCATCGGTGAGATTTGGGAGTGACATCGATGAGATTTTGGGGGTGAAATCGGGGAGATTTTGAGGGCGCTATCGGTGAGATTTTGGGGGCGCCATCTTGTCATAGTATCGTCGGGACGTACCAGCAGTGGTGGCGCCAAAGTAGCTGTTGAGGAAACTTAGAAACGTAACATGGTCAACTTGAAGCTGTACTCCAATTTTTCAGCAGCAGCACATTCAGAGAGCAGCAGCAGAGAGCAGCAGCTCTCTCGAAGAACAAATTTTAGAAACAACAAGTCAAGCTTTAGAGAGCATTCATTCCAACAAAAGTCACATTAACTTTTTTGTTTTAATTAGTTAAACACCGGCTGAAAACAGTAGATGCAGTTCCTCTTGACAACCGGTTCATCGGGATGCTGAGCAGCCACGAACAGCACATTGTTGTGTCCGTCCCAGGCCATGGGCCCCGGCTTTACTCTGGTGGCCAATTTCAAGTCATTTTTTTCATCCGGCAACAGGCTTATGTAGCTGGACCTGCTGCACACGAGGTTGCTGCCGCTAGAATATTTCTGAGTTGACAGCTTGTGAAATCCGATTGTGTAGTTCTCCTGTTGATTTATGATCAATAATTGACACCTACTTTTTTAGTAATCGAGAAGAAAGCAAGACAAATTATTTTTAGTCAGGTTAAGCGGTCACTCTGGATTGAGGTGAGATTTCAGGTGAGATATCAGTTGAGATCGAGGGGTCCGTCAGTCAGGTGAAATCTGGGGTCAGTCAGTCAGGTGAGATCTGGGGTCAATCAACGTGCGATCTGGGGTCAATCAACGTGCGATCTGGGGTCAATCAACGTGCGATCTGGGGTCAGTCAGTCAGGTGAGATCTGGGGTCAGTCAGTCAGTCAGGTGAGATCTGGGGTCAGTCAGTCAAGATGAGATCTGGGGTCAATCAAGATGAGATCTGGGATCAGTCAGTCAGTCAGGTGAGATCTGGGGTCAGTCAGTCAGTCAGGTGAGATCTGGGGTCAGTCAGTCAGTCAGGTGAGATCTGGGGTCAGTCAGTCAGTCAGGTGAGATCTGGGGTCCGTCAGTCAAGATGAGATCTGGGGTCAATCAAGGTGAGATCTGGGGTCAGTCAAGGTGAGATCTGGGGTCAGTCAAGGTGAGATCTGGGGTCAGTCAAGGTGAGATCTAGGGTCAGGTGAGATCTAGGGTCAGCTGTAAGATCTAGGGTCAGGTGAGATCCAAGGTCAGGTGAGATCCAAGGTCACGTGAGATCCAAGGACAGGTGAGATGTAGGGTCAGGTGATATGTACGTTCGGGAGAAAATTTTAATCTAACCTGCGAAGACGTGAATATGGTGTGAAGCCGCTCGGCGTAGGTCACGTAGTTAGGTCCGCTGTGAATATCCCTAGTTGGAGCCAGCTGCTTTCCCAGATGCTGAGTTGCTTTCACTGACGGCACAACTCCGAGAGTAAGAAACGGGGTGAGAGTTGACAACTGCAGTGGCTGTATTGGCAGGTGGTACAGCTGCAGACCCCACGGGGTGCTGTGGTCCGTGTCGTCCTGGATGAAATTACAGCAGATCAGATTAGAACCCAGATCTTATATCTGACCCAGATCTTATGGCTGACCCAGATCCTATACCTGAACCAGATCCTATACCTGACCCAGATCCTATACCTGACCCAGATCCGATACCTGACCCAGATCCTATACCTGACCCAGATCCTATACCTGACCCAAATCTTATACCTGACCCAGATGCCTCCTGACCCAGATCTTATACCTGACCCACATACCACCTGACCCAGATACCACCTGACCCAGATACCACCTGACCCAGATACCACCTGACCCAGATACCACCTGACCCAGATACCTACGTTACTCACGACTCCCAACCCACCTGATGCAGCATGCTCTCGGTGACCATCAGCATCTGGTTGAAGGCGCAGACGTCCCAAGGTCGACACATCTGACCAAGCCCGATCTTCAGTTCTCCATCCAAACTCGGATAATTCAACCGTTTAACGCAATCATATTCGCTATTGCAACTCGTGTAAGTGTGGAACACGTACTCAGTGTACTTAGCCACGTTGCCCAAAGCCAGTCGGCCTATGTACATTGGCATGTCACGTGACCTGCCGCCGTAGTGATAGCTCTCCTCCTCTGTTCTCACGTATTTGTACCTGGCGTGAAATTCCACAAAAAAGAGATCATAAGTCACATATTATAAAAACAATAAATGAAAATGAATTTTCCTCAAAAGCAATCTGACTGACCCCAGATCTCACCTGACTGACTGACTGAGCCCAGATCTCATCTGACTGACTGACCCCAGATCTCACCTGACTGACTCCTGATTCTACCTGATCTCAGATAGCATGACCTTAAACAACCTCATAAGGTTTTATTCAAAGTCACGTGACTCCGTAAAAGACCCTATTCAATGTCACGTGACTCCATAGAAGACCCTATTCAACGTCACGGGACTCCATAAAAGACCCTATTCAAAGTCACGTGACTCCATAAAAGACCCTATTCAAAGTCACGTGACTCCATAAAAGACCCTATTCAAAGTCACGTGACTCCATAAAAGACCCTGTTCAAAGTCACGTGACTCCATAAAAGTCCCTATTCAAAGTCACGTGACTCCATAAAAGACCCTATTCAAAGTCACGTGACTCCATAAAAGACCCTATTCAAAGTCACGTGACTCCATAAAAGACCCTATTCAATGTCACGTGACTCCATAAAAGTCCAACTCACAAGCTCATTCTGGTGCCCCACATAGACAGCAGCAGGCAATTATCCTCAGTGAAAGCAATAAAATCGGTAGGCAAGCTGATGTAGTGACTGTTGGTGTCATCCAGTAAGCCGCCCTCCAGAATCGGGTAGATGCAGATTCCTTCGCTGTAGTGAGTCACCGCTAGTTCAAGCCGATTCAAGCTGAGATTCGAGATGTTTTATAAAGGTACAAGCTGTTGAAACCCGCGGATTTTGAACCCGGGGAATTTCAATCCCTGGAACTATTTTTGCATGTACTCGTATTCTAAAATCTGAGGTCAAACTCAAACAAAAACTTGTTAATAGTTAGGTTAGAATTAAACATAAAATAAAGTACATTCGTGAAAAATTAGGATTTGAGGCCAACATTTATATTGTTGGCTGGGGTACTGTGAACAGGCAAACTCTGGCCTCTTCCTCTCCTTATGTCCCTTGGATCCTTAGTAACTTCGATCTTCTCTTCTGTTTCCTCTCCTCTCTCTCGTCTCTGTCTCTTCTCTCTCTCCTCTATCCCCTATTCTCTTGTCTATTCCCTCTCCCTTCTATTCTTTTATCCCTCCTCTCCTCCCTCCTCTCTACTCTCTACTCTCTCCTCTCTCTCCTCTCTTCTTTCCTCTCTCCTCTCTCCTCTCTTCTATCGTCTCTTCCCTCACCTCTCTTCTCTCTCGTCTTTGCTCTCTTATCTATCTCTTCTTTTATCTTTTCTCTCTTCTCTCTTCTCATTCTTTCTGCATGTTCTCTTCTCTCTCTTTCCCTCTCTCTCTCCTCTCTCTCTCTCTCTCCCTCTCTCTCTCATCTCTCTCCTGTCCCATCTCTCTTTCTCCTCTAATCTCTCCCCTGTTTCCTCTCCTCTCTCGTCCTTTCTCTCTTTCCTCTGTCCTCTCGGTTCTCTCCCCTCCCCTCCTCTCTCCTCACTCACTTCTCTCTCCCTTTGTCTCACCTCTCATCTCTTATTTCTATCCTTTTTTCTCTCCACTCTCCCATCTCTCGTCAGTTCACTCTCGTCTCTGGTCTCTCATCTCCCCTCTCTCATCTGCCATCTTGACTCTCTTATACTCGTATGTTTTCTCACCTCTCTCATCTGTACTCTTCTCTTTCCCATCTTTTGACTCCTCTCTTTCCTTTCTCCTTTTTCCCTTCTCTTCCCTTCCCTCTTCTATTCTCTCCCTCTCTTGTCTTCTCTCTTCTCTCTTCACTCTCCTCTCTCCTCTCATATATCGCGTTCACTCTCATCTTTGCTCTCTACCCCTTCTCTCTTCTGTCATCTTTACTCTCCACTCTCCTGTGTACTCTTCTCTTTCCCCTCTACTGAATCCTCTCTTCTTACTCCTCTTCTCTTCCCTCTTCTATACTCTCTCCCCTCTATTCTCTTCTCTTGTGTCTGCACTCTGCTCTCTCTTCCTTCATCTCTCATCTCTACTCTCTCATCTTTCCTTTCATCTCTCTCATCTATTTTCTCTCTCCTCTTCTTCCCTTTACTCTATCATCTCTCCTTTCTCTTCTCTTCTTTCTCAACTCTCTCTCTCTCTCTCTCTCTCTCTCTCTCTCTCTCTCTCTCTCTCTCTCTCTCTCTCTCTCCTCTTATCTCCTCTCTTCTCACTCCTCTCTACCTCTCTCTCCCCTCTTCTCTCGTCTCTTCCCTCATTTCTCTTCTTTTTCATCTCTCTTATCTCATCTCTTTCCTCTTTCCTCTCCTCGCACTCTTCTCTTATATTTTCCTTCACCTTTCTTCTCTTGTCTTTATTTGCTCTCTGATCTCTCCTTTCTCTTCTCTCTCTTCTCTTTTATCTATTTTCATTTCTCTCTGCTTCCCCCTCTCTCTCTGCTTCCCCCCTCTCTCTCTCTCTGCTTCCCCCCATCTCTCTCTGCTTCCCCCCTCTCTCTCTGCTTCCCCCCTCTCTCTCTGCTTCCCCCCTCTCTCTCTGCTTCCCCCCTCTCTCTCTGCTTCCCCCTCTCTCTCTGCTTCCCCCCTCTCTCTCTGCTTCCCCCCTCTCTCTCTGCTTCCCCCTCTCTCTCTGCTTCCCCCCTCTCTCTGCTTCCCCCTCTCTCTCTGCTTCCCCCTCTCTCTGCTTCTCCCTCTCTCTCTCTGCTTCCCCCCTCTCTCTGCTTCCCCTCTCTCTGCTTCCCCCTCTCTCTGCTTCCCCCTCTCTCTCTGCTTCCCCCCTCTCTCTGCTTCCCCCCCTCTCTCTCTCTGCTTCCCCCCTCTCTCTGCTTCCCCCTCTCTCTCTGCTTCCCCCCTCTCTCTCTGCTTCCCCCCTCTCTCTCTGCTTCCCCCTCTCTCTGCTTCCCCCTCTATCTTATCTCTCCTCTCCCATCTTTCTTCTCCTCTCTACTCTCTCCCCTCCATTCTCCTCTTTTCTCTCCTCTCGCCTCACTCACTTCTCTCTCCCTTTGTCTCTCCTCTCGTCTCTGTAATCTCTACTCTCCCATCTCTCGTCTGTTCATTTTCGTCTCTGCTCTCAGCTCATCCCTCTCTTTCATCTGTCATCTTTACTGTCTTATATGTTCTCTCATTCTGTCCTCTCTGTACTCTTTTCTTTCACCTCTTTTGTCTCCTCACCTTCCTTTCTCCTTTCTCCTCTTCTCTTCCCTCTTCTATATACTCTCTCCCTCTCTTGTCTCGTCTCTTCTCTCTTCGCACTCTCCTCCTTTATCTCTCATCTCTCATTTCTCATCTCTCCTTTTTCCTCTTTACTAACTCCTCTCTGCTCTTCTCTCTGCTCTCCTCTCATCTGCAGCTCTCTGCTCTCTCCTCTCTACTCGCTCCTCTACTCACTCCTCTACTCTCTCTCTACTCGCTCCTCTACTCTCTCCTCTCTACTCGCTCCTCTCTATTCTCTCCTCTCATTGTCCTCGCTCCCTCATCTCTCCTATTATCTTTTATTTTTTCTCTTATTCTCTCTCTCACCTCTCCTCTCTTTTCGAATCGTCTATTCCTTCTTCTCTCCACTCTCAACTGCCCCTCAGCCAAAAGCAGGATTCTTTTCTGGCCTTTGAGGTAAAAGTCTGCCCATCCCTGCTTGGAAAGCCAGTTTGTGGGACGTAGTACTCTCATGGCTGTTCTCATGCTTTGATAATGTCATTTTTCTTGCCAATTTGCAAGCCCTGAAAATAATTTGTGTATCTTCAGCTCCACTACAGTCTGCATCAGTCTAACAACCAAGGAAATACGCATTTCTTAGGAGGCCATTTAAATTTTAAAGTACCTTTAAGAGAAACCTTAAATTTCCATGATGTGACTCATTTAGTAGAGTTGTATTGCATTGCATCGCCTTTTCATAAATCTTTCGCTTTTACAAACCATGCTGGATTACCCTGATTTGCCATCCACTGTTAAACTGCTGCAGAGTTTGCCTATACAGAGGACAGTGGTTAGAATTTCTCACTAAAATGTTATGGATGGCTAAACGTAGCCTCTCAACGGGGGGTGCAGAGAAGGCCATAAACAAAGCTATTCCAAAACACTGTACATTTTCTATGTACATTCAGTCCTATCGCCTGATCCTTCGTCTGGCTCTGGGGGAATGAGTGAGTGAGTGGCACAAACAACAGAAAAAGCAGACAAACTTCACATGCTTATAGTTTCTTTTTCGGTTGAGTTACAGAGTTGAAACTTGACATTTAGATAGAGAATGAGTCAATAAAGAATTGTGTCAAGTTTGAAGTCAATCAATTTACGTGGAGCAAACTTATGGCAGCTGAAAATTAGTCAATTTTGAAACCCTTTTACACATCTGGGCCCAGATCGGTATCGGAAAGAGAGGCAGGCGGGCGGAGGTTGGGGTGGTTGCTACGCTGAAAAAAACAGCCTAACTTTAAAAGTGCACAGCACTGCTCAGGATTAACTTTGAGACTCGAAATTTTACACGATTGTGCCAAAATAGTTGCAGATTATCTGTGTCAAATTTGAAGAGAATCAGTAAAAGTGGAGCGGCGCTATGGAGGATTTAGTGAAAAAATCGCGCATTTTGAGCAGTTTTTTGCACTTTTAGGTAGAAAGACTCAAATTTAGGAAATTTTAAGGTAGCCTAAGACATTCTCCGTAGTAAGTTTAGGGTGGGTGTAAAGTTTGGTGTCATTTGGTTGAGCGGTTTGGGAGTCCATAGCGATCAAAATTGTCCACACACAGACACACACACACACAGAGTTTTGATTTTTTTAGGTAGACGAGGCCAACTCCTCCTCTGGAGGAGAAAGGGGAAGAACTCCCATCACCGGAATTCCATTCCCTGAAATCCATCAGCTCAAATTCCATGACTTGAATCCCATCTACCAAATCATCTCCAAATCCTCTGTAAAGCCATAAAACCATATCTTGTTTTCCCTGTTCGCAAAAACTGACTGCCATTGTCCAGACTCAGATTCTTCTGTCTCCTCTCTTCTCTTTTCTCTCCTCTCACGTCTCTCATCTCTACCACCTTATTTATCTCTTCTCCCTCGTCTTTCGTCTTTCTCTCCTGTCTCCTTTATCCCCTGTTTTCTCCTCTCTCCTCTCTTCTCTCCTCTCTCATCTCTCATCCCTCATCTCACTATTTCTTTCTCCTCTACTCTCAGCTCCTCTCTTCTCTCTCCTCTCATCTCTCCTGTCTCCCTCTGCTATCTCATATCTTCACTCTCATCTCCTCTCTCCTCTTTTCTTCTCTCTCCCTCTTCGTTCCCGCCTTACTCCCCTCTTCTCTCCCATCTGTCATGTCTAATCTGTCCTCTCTCATCTCTACTCTCTTTTCTATAATCTCTTCTCTCTTCTCTTTTCACTCTTCTCTTTACTCTCTTTACTGACTGACTGAAGATACCAAATCCATCAAAATCCATCCGTGAAACAGAAATCCTCTCCGCGAAACAGAAATCCTCTCCGCGAAACAGAAATCCTCTCCGCGAAACAGAAACCCTCTCCGTGAAACTGGACTCCTTTCGAAATCCAATCCGCGAAACAGAAATCCTCTCCGTGAAACTGGGCTCCATGGAAATCCTCTGAGTGAAGCTGACATCCATCAAAATCGTCTCCGTAAAACAGAAATACATCTAGATTCTCTCAACGAAAAAGAAATCCTCTCCGTGAAACCGAAAACCATCAGAATACTCCGTGAAACTGGACTCAATCGAAATTTTCTCTGTCAAAAAGAACTTAACTCTCAGAATTCATTGGTTAGGGTTAGGGTTAGAGCTGCACAGAGCTGCGTGTTGAATTAATTGAATCAATTAATTGCGCAAACCATTTCTCAGTCAGACAGTATCAGTCTTATTTAAAGTTAAACAAACGGTTGCGCGATCTAAATCAACCCTCCAATACGCAGCGGAAGACCCCCTTCCAATACGCCCAACTTTATCTATTACGTCTCGCAAAACTGAGTACAATTTTTGCAGAAAGTTAGAAGTATGGAAATAGTTTTTTAAATTCTGTGCTTTTTCTTTTCATATTTAAAGCATACAACTTATATCCCCGAACTCAGCGTTGCAAGATCTTTCCAGCAATATAAGTCTCTCCTCTCAAAGTTTAAAACTCGAGGAACAGTTAGCGTTTGAAATTTACCGATTTCCCGACTGCTTGCTAGAGAAGCTCGCAAGTTTATTCATTGAATTTCACTGCCAAACTAATACACAGGGCTGCCAATAATAAAACCAAATGAATCTCGACACAGTCTATCTATTTACACTGTACAACTGCTATGTACACTCAGCCCAAGCCCAACCCCCGTTCTGGGGGAATCATTAAATTTAACTCAACCCCCCAACACGCGGGGGGTTTTATTTGCATTGAACCCAGAACACGCGCACCCACCACCCCTCAATACACAGCGGCCCGCGGGCGGAGGTTGGGGTGGCTATTTTTACAAACTGGCTGCAGCCCCAGGCAGAGTGGCCAAAGAAGGTTATTGAGGGTTAAAAAAGCAGTTTTCTGCTTTTTTAGGGATGTTAAAATGAGAAAATTAAAAATTAAAATAGCCTAAAGCCTGCTCCGGAAAATTTGCAGTTTTCCCATATAAGTTTCGACGCTGACTTGCCAGAATTGTAGGAGTTCACTTACAACATACAGACAGACAGACAGACAGACAGACAAACATCGCGTCGGTTTTAGTATTAGGAAGTGGAACTCCTCCTCCGGAGGATAAAGGGGAAGAACTCCCATCACCGGAATTCCATTCCCTGAAATCCATCAGCTGAAACTCCACTTGAATCCCATCTTCCAAATCGTCTCCAAATTCTTTACAAAATCTTTGAAAGACCATAGCTCAAAGACTCTCACTTCTCTCATATCTCCTCTCTCTTCTATTCGCTATTATCGTGACTCTCTTCTCTCTCCTCTCTCCCATCTCATCTCTACCCCTACTCCCTTATTTATCTCTTCTCCCTCGTCTCTCGTTTGTACCCTCTCCTGTCTCTTGTCTCCTCTCTTCTCTCATATCTCTCCTCTTCACTTCTGTCTCCTGTCTCCTCTCTTCTCTCTTATCTCTCCCTCTTCTCTCCTCTCTCATATGTCATCTCTCCTTACTTATCTATCGTCTCTCTTAACCCTCTCTCTCTTCTCTTTTCTCTCCTATCTGCTTCTCATTTCTCATATCTCATATACGCTCTCACACTCTACTTTCTTGTCTCCCATCTTTCTTTCCTCCTTACCACTATCCCCTGTCTCTTCTCTTCTCTCTTTTCTATCCTCTCCATTCTCTCATCTCTCCTCTCCTCACTACTTTCCTTCTCTTAACTCTCTTATCTCTGATCTTTCATCTCTTTCCTCTCTCCTCTCTCTCTCTCTTCTCTCTCGCTTCTCTCTCTTCTCTCTCGCCTCTCATCTATACTACCTTATTTATATTTTCTCCCTGGTCTTTCGTCTCTACTCTCTCCTGTCTCATTTCTCCCCTCTTTTCTCCTCTCTTCTCTCTCCCCTCCTCTCTCATCTCTCATCCCTCATCTCACTCCTTCTTTCTCCTCTACTCTCCCCTCTTTTCTATTACCTCTGTACGCTCTTATCCCTCATCTCTATTCTCTCTCCTATCATCTCTCTTGTCTCCCTCTGCTATCTCATATCTCCCCTCTCGTCTCCTCTCTCCTCTTCTCTTCTCTCTCCTTCGTTCCCGCCTTACTCCCCTCTTCTCTGCCATCTGTCATGTCTAATCTCTCGTCTCATTTCTACTCTGTTTTCTATCATCTCATCTCATCTCTCTTCTCTTTTCATTCTTCTCTTTACTCTCTTCTCTGACTGATTGAAGATGCCAAATCCATCAAGATCCTCTCCGCGAAGCAGAAATCCTCTCCGTGAAACTGAACATCATCGAAATCCTTTCCACGAAACTGAACACCATCGAAATCCTCTCCGTGAAACTGAACATCATCGAAATCCTTTCCACGAAACTGAACACCATCGAAATCCTCTCCACGAAACTGAACACCATCGAAATCCTCTCCACGAAACTGAACACCATCGAAATCCTCTCCACGAAACAGAAATCCTCTTCGTCAAAATTAAAACATTGAAATCGTCTCCGCTAAACTGGACTCAATCGAATTTTTTCCGTCAAACAACTCAACTCTCCGGATTCATTGGTTAGGGTTAGGGTTAGGGTTAGGGTTAGAACTACGCACAGGTTTGTGTTAAAAGGCACTGATAAAAATATTGAACTAATTGAATCAATTTATTGCGCAACTTATTTCACAGTCAGTCGGTCAATCAAAATCAACCCTCCAATACACAGCAGCAGTGAGTAGTTGAACCCTCCCCCCAGCTTTATCTATTACGTCTCGCAAAACTGATTACAATTTTTGCAAAAAGTTAAAAGTATGGGAATAATTTTCCCAATGAAAAGTTTTTAGATTTCGTATATAAAGCAAACAACTTATATCCTCGAACTCTGCATTGCAAGATCTTTCCAGCAATATAAGTTTCTCCTCTCAATGTTTAAAACTTAAGGATCAGTTAGCGTTTGAAATTTACCGATCTCCCGACTACTTGCTAGAGAAGCTCGCAATTCATTGAATTTCACTGCTAAGCTAATACACAGGGATGCCTATGGAGAAAAAAGGCGCCAATAATAAAACCAATTGAATCTCGACACAGTCCTGATTCCTATCTATCTGTTTACACTGTACAACTGCTATGTACACTCAGCCCAAGCCCAACCCCCCGTTCTGGGGGAAGCATTAAATTTAACTGAACCCCCCCAACACGCGGGGGTTTTATTTCCACTCGCACCCACCACCCCTCAATACACAGCGGCCCGCGAGCGGAGGTTGGGGTGGCTATTTTTACAAACTGGCTGCAGCCTCAGGCAGAGTGGCCAAAGAAGGTTATTGGGGGTTAAAAAAGCAGTTTTCTGCTTTTTTAGGGATGTTAAAATGTGAAAATTAAAAATTAAAATACTCTAAAGCCTGCTCCGGAAAATTTGCAGTTCTCCCATATAAGTTTCAACGCTGACTTGGCAGAATTGTAGGAGTTCACTTACTACATACATACATACAGACAGACAAACATCGCGTCAGTTTTAGTATTAGGACGAGTGGAACTCCTCCTTCGGAGGAGAAAGGGGAAGAACTCCCATCACCGGAATTCCATTTCCTAAAATATCCATCAACTAAAATTCCATGTCTTTAACCCTATCTTCCAAATCGTCTCCAAATTCTTTACAAAACTTTTCAAAGACCTTTTCAAAGACCTTTACAAAACTTTTCTCCCTCTCTTGACTCTCTTCTCTCTCCTCTCTCTCATCTCATCTCTACCCCTACTCCCTTATTTATCTCTTCTCCCTCGTCTTTCGTCTGTACCCTCTCCTCTTGTCTCCTCTCTTCTCTCATATCTCTCCTCTTCACTTCTGTCTCCTGTCTCCTCTCTTCTCTCTTATCTCTCCCTCTTCTCTCCTCTCTCATATGTCATCTCTCCTTACTTATCTATCGTCTCTCTTAACCCTCTCTCTCTTCTCTTTTCTCTCCTATCTGCTTCTCATTTCTCATATCTCATATACGCTCTCACACTCTACTTTCTTGTCTCCCATCTTTCTTTCCTCCTTTCCCTATCCCCTGTCTCTTCTCTTCTCTCTTTTCTATCCTCTCCATTCTCTTTTTTCTCCTCTCCCTGCTTCTTTCATCTTCTCCCCTCTCTTCTCTAATCTCTAATCTCTTCTCTCTTATGTTCTCACTCATCTCTTCTCATCGCATCTCTCCTCTCTCCTCTCTTCACTACTTTCCTCTCTTAACTCTCTTATCTCTGATCTTTCATCTCTTTCCTCTCTCCTCTCTCTCTTCTCCTCTCGCTTCTCTCTCTCCTCTCTCTCCTCTCATCTATACTACCTTATTTATATCTTCTCCCTGGTCTTTCGTCTCTCTTCTCTCCTGTCTCATTTCTCCCCTTTTTTCTCCTCTCTTCTCTCTCCCCTCCTCTCTCATCTCTCATCCTTCATCTCACTCTTTCTTTCTCCTCTACTCTCCCCTCTTTTCTATTACCTCTGTACGCTCTTATCCCTCATCTCTATTCTCTCTCCTATCATCTCTCTTGTCTCCCTCTGCTATCTCATATCTCCCCTCTCATCTCCTATCTCCTTTTCTCTTCTCCCTCCTTTGTTCCGGCCTTACTCCCCTCTTCTCTCCCATCTGTTTAGCGGAATGGGCGTTCGCGCCTTCCCGCTGTGTCGCCCCGGGAGAGCCCTGCAGCTAAGTCTCCCATCTGTCATGTCTAATCTCTCCACTCATTTCTACTCTGTTTTCTATCATCTCTTCTCTCTTCTCTTTTCATTCTTTTCCTTACTCTATTCTCTGACTGATTGAAGATGCCAAATACATCAAGATCCTCTCCGCGAAGCAGAAATCCTGTCCGTGCAACTGAAAACCATCGAAATCCTCTCCGTGAAACTGAAGAGAATCGAAATCCTCTCCGCGAAACAGAAATCCTCTCCGTGAAACTGAAAACCATCGAAATTCTTTCTTTTAAACTGGACTCAATCGAAATTTTCTCCGTCAAAAAGAATAAATATCAGGATTCATTGGTTATTGTTAAGGGTTAGGGTTAGGGTTAGAGCTACACACAGCTGCGTGTTCAAATAAAAAATGAACCAATTGAATCAATTGATTGCGCAACCGATTTCACAGTCAGTCAGTATCAGTCTCAGTTAAAGTTAGCAAAAAAATTGCGCAATCTAAATCAACCCTCCAGTACACAGAGACCGACCCCTTTTCAATACGCAGTGGCAGTTAGAAATTGAACCTCAAACTTTTGGGGGCATTGAACAAAAAAATGAGTACAATCTTTGCATTAAGCTAAAAGTATGGAAATGGTTTTTTGAAACAATTTATATCCTCGAACTCAGCGTTGCAAGATCTTTTCAGCAGTATAAGTCTCTTCTCTTAAAGTTTAGAACTCGAAGAGCAGTTAGCATTTGAAAGTTCCCGTTTTAAAGCATTGAAATATCGCGTGTACGTTCACTGCCTGCCAAAGAGGCTCGCAAGTTTATTCATTTACTACACAGGCCGGCTATTACACAGGGCAGCCTATTGAAAGGCACAGATAATAAAACAAAATTGATGGCGCAACTGATTTCACAGTATGTCAGTATCAGTCTCAGTTACAGTTAACAAAAAGATTGCGCAATCTAAATCAACCCTCCAATGCACAGCGCCCGACCGCCTTCCACTACGCAGTGGCAATTAGCAATTGAACTCCCCAAATTTATCTCTGACCTATCGCAAAAATAAGTACAATCTTTGCAGCAAGTTAACAGTAAAAGTAATAAAATAGTTTTTTGAATGCTGTGCTTTTAATTTTTACAGTTAAAGCAAACAACTTATATCCCTGAACTCAGCGTTGCAAGATCTTTCCAGCAATATAAGTCTCTCCTCTCAAAGTTCAAAAATCGAGCAACAGTTAGCATTTGAAACTTTCTGATTTAAAGCATTGAAATATCGAGTGTACGTTCACTGCCTGCTAGAGAGGCTCGCAAATTGATGCATTGAATTTCACTGTCCGCCAGTTAGCTAGGGTCCAAGTGTACACACGCCGCCACTGAGAACGCTCCTATCCCCCCACTGGAGAGAAAATACACTGCCAAGTTAGCCAAGAACTCCCATCACCGGAATTCCATTCCCTGAATTATCCATCAACTGAAATTCCATGTCTTGAATCCCATCTTCCAAATCGTCTCCAAATTCTTTACAAACCTTTCAAAGACCATAGCTCAAAGACTCTTACGTCTCTCATATCTACTCTCTCCTCTCTTCGCTATTATCGTGACTCGCTTCTCTCTCCTCTCTCTCATCTCATCTCTACCCCTACTCTCTTATTTATCTCTACTCCCTTATTTATCTCTTCTCCCTCGTCTTTCGTCTTTCTCTTCTCCCTCTCCTGTCTACTCTCCTATCTTCTATCTTATCTCTCCCCTTTTCTCTCCTCTCTCATATCTCATCTCTAATCACTTATCTATCGTCTCCGCTCTACTTTCTCTCTTCCCTTTTTCTCTCTTCTCTCTGCTCTCATTTCTCGTATCTCTTATACGCTCTCAACCTCTCCTTTCTTATCTCCCTTTTTTCTTCCCTCCTTTCTACTGCATCACCTGTCTCCTCTCCTCTCTTTTCTCTCCTCTCCATTCTCTCTTCTCTCCTCTCATCTCCCCTCATCTCTTCTCTAATCTCTAATCTCTTCTCTCTCTTATTTTTCTCACTCATCTCTTTCTCATTGCATCTGTCATCTCTCCTCTCTCTCTCCTCTCATCTGTACTATCTTATTTATCTCTTCTCCCAGGTCTTTCAAATTTACTCTCTCCTGTCTCCTCTCTCCCCTCGTCTTTCCTCTCTCATATCTCTTCTCTACTCACTTATCTATTCTCTCTCCTCTGCTCCCCTTTTACACTTTCCTATATGCTCTCACTCTCACCTCCCTTTCTTATCTGCTGTTTTTACACTCCTTTCTACCACCTGTCTCCTCTCGTTTCTCTCCTCTCTGCACTCTCATCTTTACCTCTTCTTTCTCTCTCACTACTTTCTTCTCTTAAATCTCTGATCTCTGATCTTTCATCTCTCTTCTCTCACCTCTCACCACTCTCCTCTCTTTCCTCTCTTCTATTGCCTCTGTACGCTCTTATCCCTCCTTTCTTCTCTCTCCTGTCTCCTCTCTGCTATCTCATATCCCCTCTCTATATCCTCTCCCTTCATCTCCTCTCTCCTCTTCTCTTCTCTCTCCTTCGTTCCCGCCTTACTCCCTTCTTCTCTCCCATCTGTCATGTCTAATCTCTCCACTCATTTCTACTCTGTTTTTCTATCATCTCATCCTCTTCTCTTTTCATTCTTCTCTTTACTCTCTTCTCTGACTGATTGAAGATGCCAAATCCATCAAGATCCTCTCCGCGAAGCAGAAATCCTGTCCGTGCAACTGAAAACCATCGAAATCCTCTCCTTGAAACTTAAATCCATCAAAATGGTCTCCATACAACAGAAATCAATCATAAATTATCTCCGCGAAACAGAAATCCTCCTCCGTGAAGCTGAAACATCATCGAAATCCTCTCTGTGAAACTGAACATCATCGAAATCCTTTCCACGAAACTGAACACCATCGAAATCCTCTCCACGAAACAGAAATCCCTTCGTCAAAATTAAAACATTTGAATCGTCTCCGCTAAACTGGACTCAATCGAATTTTTTCCGTCAAACAACTCACTCTCCGGATTCATTGTTAGGGTTAGGGTTAGGGTTAGGGTTGGGTTAGAACTACGCACAGGTTTGTGTTAAAAGGCACTGATAAAAATATTGAACTAATTGAATCAATTCATTGCGCAACTGATTTCACAGTCAGTCAGTCAATCTAAATCAACCCTCCAATACACAGCAGCAGTGAGAAGTTGAACCCTCGCCCAACTTTATCTATTACGTCTCGCAAAACTGATTACAATTTTTCCAAAAAGTTAAAAGTATGGGAATAGTTTTCCATGAAAAGCTTTTAGTTTTTCATATATAAAGCAAACAACTTATATCCTCGAACTCTGCGTTGCAAGA
>NIVC01002801.1:0-37215 GCA_002269645.1 Macrostomum lignano | reverse complement strand
CCTCAGGTTCATCGATGGAGCTACCCTCAGGTTCATTCCGATGGAGCTACCCTCAGGTTCATTCGATGGAGCTACCTCAGGTTCATTCGATGGAGCTACCCTCAGGTCATTCGATGGAGCTACCCACAGGTCATTCGATGGAGCTACCCACAGGTCATTCGATGGAGCTACCACAGGTCATTCGATGGAGCTACCCACAGGTCATTCGATGGAGCTACCCACAGGTCATTCGATGGAGCTACCCACAGGTTCATCGATGGAGCTACCCTCAGGTCATCGATGGAGCTACCCACAGGTCATTCGATGGAGCTACCCTCAGGTTCATCGATGGAGCTACCCTAGGTCATTCGATGGAGCCTACCACAGGTCATTCGATGGAGCTACCCACAGGTCATCGATGGAGCTACCACAGGTTCATCGATGGAGTACCCTCAGATTCATCGATGAGCTACCTCAGGTCATCGATGGAGCTACCCTCAGTCATCCGATGGAGCTACCACAGGTCATTCGATGGAGCTACCCACAGGTCATTCGATGGAGCTACCCACAGGTTCATCGATGGAGCTACCACAGGTCATTCGATGGAGCTACCCACAGGTCATTCGATGAGCTACCCACAGTCATTCGATGGAGCTACCCTCAGGTTCATTCGATGGAGCTACCCAGTCATTCGATGGAGCTACCACAGGTCATCGATGGAGCTACCCTCAGGTTCATCCGATGGAGCTACCCTCAGCATTCATCCGAGAGCTACCTCAGGTTCATCGATGGAGCTACCCTCAGGTCTCATGCGAGCTACCCACAGGTCATTCGATGGAGCTACCACAGGTCATTCGATGGAGCTACCACAGGTCATTCGATGGAGCTACCACAGGTCATTCGATGGAGCTACCCACAGGTCATTCGATGGAGCTACCCACAGGTCATTCGATGGAGCTACCCACAGGTCATTCGATGGAAGCTACCCACAGGTCATTCGATGGAGCTCCCACAGGTCATTCGATGGAGCTACCCTCAGTTCATCGATGAGCTACCCTCAGGTCATCGATGGAGCTACCCTCAGGTTCATCCGATGGAGCTACACCTCAGGTTCATCCGATGGAGCTACCCCAGGTTCATCGATGGAGCTACCCTCAGGATCATCCGTGGAGCTACCCACAGATTCATTCGATGGAGCTACCACAGGTCATTCGATGGAGCTACCCACAGGTCATTCGATGGAGCTACCCACAGGTCATTCGATGGAGCTACCCACAGGTCATTCGATGGAGCTACCTCAGGTTCATCGATGGAGCTACCCTCAGGTTCATCGATGAGCTACCTCAGTTCATCGATGGAGCTACCCTCAGGTTCATCCGATGGAGCTACCTCACGGTGTCATTCCGATGGAGCTACCTCAGGTTCATCCGATGGAGCTACCCTCAGTTCATCGATGGAGCTACCTCAGGTTCATCGATGGAGCTACCCACAGGTCATTCGATGGAGCTACCCACAGGTCATTCGATGGAGCTACCCACAGGTCATTTCGATGGAGCTACCACAGGTCATTCGATGGAGCTACCCACAGGTCATTCGATGGAGCTACCCACAGGTCATTCGATGGAGCTACCCACAGGTCATTCGATGGAGCTACCCACAGGTCATTCGATGGAGTACCACAGGTCATTCGATGGAGCTACCCTCAGATTCATCGATGGAGCTACCCTCAGGTTCATCGATGGAGCTACCCTCATTCATCCGATGGAGCTACCCTCAGGTCATCGATGGAGCTACCCTCAGGTCATCCGATGGAGCTACCCTCAGTTCATCGATGGAGCTACCCTCAGGTTCTCGATGGAGCTACCACAGGTCATTCGATGGAGCTTACCCACAGGTCATTCGATGGAGCTACCCACAGGTCATTCCGATGGAGCTACCCACAGGTCATTCGATGGAGCTACCCACAGTCATTCGATGGAGCTACCTCAGTTCATCGATGGAGCTACCCACGCAGGTTCATCGATGGAGCTACCCTCAGGTCATCCGATGGAGCTACCCTCAGGTCATCCGATGAGCTACCCACAGGTCATCGATGGAGCTACCTCAGGTTCATCGATGGGAGCTACCCACAGGTCTTCGATGGAGTACCCACAGGTCATCGATGGAGCTACCCACAGGTCATTCGATGGAGCTACCCACAGGTCATTCGATGGAGCTACCCACAGGTCATTCGATGGAGCTACCACAGGTCATTCGATGGAGCTACCACAGGTCATTCGATGGAGCTACCCACAGGTCATTCGATGGAGCTACCCACAGGTCATTCGATGGAGCTACCCTCAGATTCATCGATGGAGCTACCCTCAGTTCATCCGATGGAGCTACCCTCAGGTTCATCCGATGGAGCTACCTCAGGTTCATCGATGGAGCTACCCACAGGTTCATTCGATGGAGCTACCACAGGTCATCGATGGAGCTACCCACAGTTCATCGATGGAGCTACCACAGGTCATTCGATGGAGCTACCCACAGGTCATTCGATGGAGCTACCCACAGGTCATTCGATGGAGCTACCACAGGTCATTCGATGGAGCTACCCACAGGTCATTCGATGGAGCTACCACAGTCATTTCCGATGAGCTACCCACAGGTTCATCGATGGAGCTACCCTCAGGTTCATCCGATGGAGCTACCCTCAGGTTCATCCGATGGAGCTACCCTCAGGTTCATCGATGGAGCTACCCTCAGGTCATCCGATGGAGCTACCCAAGGTCATTCGATGGAGCTACCCACAGGTCATTCGATGGAGCTACCCACAGGTCATTCGATGGAGCTACCACAGGTCTCGATGGAGCTACCACAGGTCCCTCATCGATGGAGCTACCCTCAGGTCATCGATGGAGCTACCCTCAGATTCATCGATGGAGCTACCTCAGGTTCATCGATGGAGCTACCCTCAGGTCATCGATGGAGCTACCCTCAGGTTCATTCGATGGAGCTACCCTCAGGTTCATCGATGGAGCTACCCTCAGGTTCATCGATGGAGCTACCCTCAGGTTCATCGATGGAGCTACCCACAGTCATTCGATGGAGCTACCCACAGGTCCTCGATGGAGCTACCCACAGGTCATTCGATGGAGCTACCCACAGGTCATTCGATGGAGCTACCACAGGTCATTCGATGGAGCTACCCACAGTCATTCGATGGAGCTACCCACAGGTCATCGATGGAGCTACCACAGGTCATTCGATGGAGCTACCCACAGGTCATTCGATGGAGCTACCCACAGGTCATTCGATGGAGTACCCACAGGTCATTCGATGGAGCTACCTCAGATTCATCCGATGGAGCTACCCTCAGTTCATCCGATGGAGCTACCCTCAGGTTCATCGATGGAGCTACCCTCAGGTTCATCCGATGGAGCTACCCTCAGGTTCATCGATGGAGCTACCTCAGTTCATCGATGGAGCTACCCTCAGGTCATTCGATGGAGCTACCCACAGGTCATCGATGGAGCTACCCACAGGTCATTCGATGGAGCTACCCACAGGTCATTCGATGGAGCTACCCACAGGTCATTCGATGGAGCTACCCACAGGTCATTCGATGGAGCTACCCACAGGTCATTCGATGGAGCTACCCACAGGTCATTCGATGGAGCTACCCACAGGTCATTCGATGGAGCTACCCTCAGATTCATCCGATGGAGCTACCCTCAGGTTCATCCGATGGAGCTACCTCAGGTTCATCGATGGAGCTACCCTCAGCGTTCATCCGATGGAGCTACCCTCAGGTTCATCCGATGGAGCTACCCTCAGGTTCATCCGATGGAGCTACCCTCAGGTTCATCGATGGAGCTACCCTCAGGTCATTCCGATGGAGCTACCCACAGGTCATTCGATGGAGCTACCACAGGTCATTCGATGGAGCTACCCACAGGTCATTCGATGGAGCTACCCACAGGTCATTCGATGGAGCTACCCACAGGTCATTCGATGGAGCTACCACAGGTCATTCGATGGAGCTACCCACAGGTCATCGATGGAGCTACCCTCAGGTTCATCCGATGGAGCTACCCTCAGGTTCATCGATGGAGCTACCCTCAGGTTCATCCGATGGAGCTACCCTCAGGTCATCGATGAGCTACCCACAGGTCATTCGATGGAGCTACCCACAGGTCATTCGATGGAGCTACCACAGGTCATCGATGGAGCTACCCACAGGTCATTCGATGGAGCTACCCACAGTTCATTCGATGGAGCTACCCACAGGTCATTCGATGGAGCTACCCACAGGTCATTCGATGGAGCTACCCACAGGTCATTCGATGGAGCTACCCACAGGTCATTCGATGGAGCTACCACAGGTCATTCGATGGAGCTACCCACAGGTCTCGATGGAGCTACCCACAGGTCTCATTGGAGCTACCCTCAGATTCATCCGATGGAGCTACCCTCAGTTCATCCGATGGAGCTACCTCAGGTTCATCGATGGAGCTACCCTCAGGTTCATTCGATGGAGCTACCCACAGGTCATTCGATGGAGCTCACAGTTCATCCGATGGAGCTACCCTCAGGTTCATCGATGGAGCTACCCACAGGTCATTCGATGGAGCTACCCACAGGTCATTCGATGGAGCTACCCACAGGTCATTCGATGGAGCTACCCACAGGTTCATTCGATGGAGCTACCACAGGTCATTCGATGGAGCTACCCACAGGTCATTCGATGGAGCTACCCACAGGTCATTCGATGGAGCTACCCACAGGTCATTCGATGGAGCTACCCACAGGTCATTCGATGGAGCTACCCACAGGTCATTCGATGGAGCTACCCACAGGTCATTCGATGGAGCTACCCACAGGTCATCCGATGGAGCTACCCTCAGGTTCATCCGATGGAGCTACCCTCAGGTTCATCCGATGGAGCTACCCTCAGGTTCATCCGATGGAGCTACCCACAGGTCATTCGATGGAGCTACCCACAGGTCATTCGATGGAGCTACCACAGGTCATTCGATGGAGCTACCCACAGGTCATTCGATGGAGCTACCCACAGGTCATTCGATGGAGCTACCACAGGTCATTCGATGGAGCTACCCTCAGATTCATCGATGGAGCTACCCTCAGGTTCATTCCGATGGAGCTACCTCAGGATTCATCCGATGGAGCTACCCTCAGGTTCATCCATGGAGCTACTCAGGTTCATCCGATGGAGCTACCCTCAGGTTCATCCGATGGAGCTACCCTCAGGTTCATCGATGGAGCTACCCTCAGGTCATCGATGGAGCTACCCACAGGTCATTCGATGGAGCTACCCACAGGTCATTCGATGGAGCTACCCACAGGTCATTCGATGGAGCTACCCACAGGTCATTCGATGGAGCTACCCACAGGTCATTCGATGGAGCTACCCACAGGTCATTCGATGGAGCTACCCACAGGTCATTCGATGGAGCTACCCACAGGTCATTCGATGGAGCTACCCACAGGTTCATTCGATGGAGCTACCCTCAGATTCATCGATGGAGCTACCCTCAGGTTCATCCGATGGAGCTACCCTCAGATTCATCCGATGGAGCTACCCTCAGGTTCATCCAATGGAGCTACCCTCAGGTTCATCGATGGAGCTACCCTCAGGTTCATCGATGGAGCTACCCTCAGGTTCATCCGATGGAGCTACCCTCAGGTCATCGATGGAGCTACCCACAGGTCATTCGATGGAGCTACCCACAGGTCATTCGATGGAGCTACCCACAGGTCATTCGATGGAGCTACCCACAGGTCATTCGATGGAGCTACCACAGGTCATTCGATGGAGCTACCCACAGTCATCGATGGAGCTACCCTCAGGTTCATCCGATGGAGCTACCCTCAGTTCATCCGATGGAGCTACCCTCAGGTTCATCCGATGGAGCTACCCTCAGGTTCATCGATGGAGCTACCCTCAGGTTCATATCCGATGGAGCTACCCTCAGGTTCATCCGATGGAGCTACCTCACAGGTTCATTCGATGGAGCTACCCACAGGTCATTCGATGGAGCTACCCACAGGTCATTCGATGGAGCTACCCACAGGTCATTCGATGGAGCTACCCACAGGTCATTCGATGGAGCTACCCACAGGTCATTCGATGGAGCTACCACAGGTCATTCGATGGAGCTACCCACAGGTCATTCGATGGAGCTACCCACAGGTCATTCGATGGAGCTACCCACAGGTCATTCGATGGAGCTACCCACAGGTCATCCGATGGAGCTACCCTCAGGTTCATCCGATGGAGCTACCCACAGGTCATTCGATGGAGCTACCCACAGGTCATTCGATGGAGCTACCCACAGGTCATTCGATGGAGCTACCCACAGGTCATTCGATGGAGCTACCCACAGGTCATTCGATGGAGCTACCCACAGGTCATTCGATGGAGCTACCCACAGGTCATTCGATGGAGCTACCCACAGGTCATTCGATGGAGCTACCCACAGGTCATTCGATGGAGCTACCCACAGGTCATTCGATGGAGCTACCCACAGGTCTCGATGGAGCTACCCACAGGTCATCGATGGAGCTACCCTCAGATTCATCGATGGAGCTACCCTCAGGTTCATCGATGGAGCTACCCTCAGGTTCATCGATGGAGCTACCCTCAGTTCATCGATGGAGCTACCCACAGGTCATTCGATGGAGCTACCTCAGTTCATCGATGGAGCTACCCTCAGGTTCATCGATGGAGCTACCCACAGGTCATCGATGGAGCTACCCTCAGGTTCATCCGATGGAGCTACCCTCAGGTTCATCGATGGAGCTACCCTCAGGTCATTCGATGGAGCTACCCACAGGTCATTCGATGGAGCTACCCACAGGTCATTCGATGGAGCTACCCACAGGTCATTCGATGGAGCTACCCACAGGTCATTCGATGGAGCTACCCACAGGTCATTCGATGGAGCTACCCACAGGTCATTCGATGGAGCTACCCACAGGTCATTCGATGGAGCTACCCACAGGTCATCGATGGAGCTACCCTCAGGTTCATCGATGGAGCTACCCTCAGGTTCATCCGATGGAGCTACCCTCAGGTTCATCGATGGAGCTACCCTCAGGTTCATCGATGGAGCTACCCACAGGTCATTCGATGGAGCTACCCACAGGTCATTCGATGGAGCTACCCACAGGTCATTCGATGGAGCTACCCACAGGTCATTCGATGGAGCTACCCACAGGTCATTCGATGGAGCTACCCTCAGTTCATCCGATGGAGCTACCCTCAGGTTCATCCGATGGAGCTACCCTCAGGTTCATCGATGGAGCTACCCTCAGGTTCATCGATGGAGCTACCCTCAGGTTCATCGATGGAGCTACCCTCAGGTTCATCCGATGGAGCTACCCACAGGTCATCGATGGAGCTACCCACAGGTCATTCGATGGAGCTACCCACAGGTCATTCGATGGAGCTACCCACAGGTCATTCGATGGAGCTACCCACAGGTCATTCGATGGAGCTACCCACAGGTCATTCGATGGAGCTACCACAGGTCATTCGATGGAGCTACCCACAGGTCATTCGATGGAGCTACCCACAGGTCATCCGATGGAGCTACCCTCAGGTTCATCCGATGGAGCTACCCTCAGATTCATCGATGGAGCTACCTCAGGTTCATCGATGGAGCTACCCTCAGGTTCATCGATGGAGCTACCCACAGGTCATTCGATGGAGCTACCCACAGGTCATTCGATGGAGCTACCCACAGGTCATTCGATGGAGCTACCCACAGGTCATTCGATGGAGCTACCCACAGGTCATTCGATGGAGCTACCCACAGGTCATTCGATGGAGCTACCCACAGGTCATTCGATGGAGCTACCCACAGGTCATTCGATGGAGCTACCCTCAGGTTCATCGATGGAGCTACCCTCAGGTTCATCCGATGGAGCTACCCTCAGGTTCATCCGATGGAGCTACCCTCAGGTTCATCCGATGGAGCTACCCTCAGGTTCATCGATGGAGCTACCCTCAGGTTCATCGATGGAGCTACCCTCAGGTCATCGATGGAGCTACCCACAGGTCATTCGATGGAGCTACCCACAGGTCATTCGATGGAGCTACCCACAGGTCATTCGATGGAGCTACCCACAGGTCATTCGATGGAGCTACCCACAGGTCATTCGATGGAGCTACCCTCAGTTCATCGATGGAGCTACCCTCAGGTTCATCGATGGAGCTACCCTCAGGTTCATCCGATGGAGCTACCCTCAGGTTCATCCGATGGAGCTACCCTCAGGTTCATCGATGGAGCTACCCTCAGGTTCATCCGATGGAGCTACCCTCAGGTTCATCGATGGAGCTACCCTCAGGTTCATCGATGGAGCTACCCACAGGTCATTCGATGGAGCTACCCACAGGTCATTCGATGGAGCTACCCACAGGTCATTCGATGGAGCTACCCACAGGTCATTCGATGGAGCTACCCACAGGTCATTCGATGGAGCTACCCACAGGTCATTCGATGGAGCTACCCACAGGTCATTCGATGGAGCTACCCACAGGTCATTCGATGGAGCTACCCACAGGTCATTCGATGGAGCTACCCTCAGTTCATCGATGGAGCTACCCTCAGGTTCATCCGATGGAGCTACCCTCAGTTCATCCGATGGAGCTACCCTCAGGTTCATCGATGGAGCTACCCTCAGGTTCATCGATGGAGCTACCCTCAGATTCATCGATGGAGCTACCCACAGGTCTCGATGGAGCTACCCACAGGTCATTCGATGGAGCTACCCACAGGTCATTCGATGGAGCTACCCACAGGTCATTCGATGGAGCTACCCACAGGTCATTCGATGGAGCTACCCACAGGTCATTCGATGGAGCTACCCACAGGTCATTCGATGGAGCTACCCACAGGTCATTCGATGGAGCTACCCACAGGTCATCGATGGAGCTACCCTCAGGTTCATCCGATGGAGCTACCCTCAGATTCATCGATGGAGCTACCCAGGTTCATCGATGGAGCTACCCTCAGGTTCTCGATGGAGCTACCCACAGGTCATTCGATGGAGCTACCCACAGGTCATTCGATGGAGCTACCCACAGGTCATTCGATGGAGCTACCCACAGGTCATTCGATGGAGCTACCCACAGGTCATTCGATGGAGCTACCCACAGGTCATTCGATGGAGCTACCCACAGGTCATTCGATGGAGCTACCCACAGGTCATTCGATGGAGCTACCCTCAGTTCATCGATGGAGCTACCCTCAGGTTCATCCGATGGAGCTACCCTCAGGTTCATCCGATGGAGCTACCCTCAGGTTCATCCGATGGAGCTACCCTCAGGTTCATCCGATGGAGCTACCCTCAGGTTCATCGATGGAGCTACCCTCAGGTTCATCGATGGAGCTACCCACAGGTCATTCGATGGAGCTACCCACAGGTCATTCGATGGAGCTACCCACAGGTCATTCGATGGAGCTACCCACAGGTCATTCGATGGAGCTACCCACAGGTCATTCGATGGAGCTACCCACAGGTCATTCGATGGAGCTACCCACAGGTCATCGATGGAGCTACCCTCAGGTTCATCGATGGAGCTACCCTCAGGTTCATCGATGGAGCTACCCTCAGGTTCATCCGATGGAGCTACCCTCAGGTTCATCCGATGGAGCTACCCACAGGTCATTCGATGGAGCTACCCACAGGTCATTCGATGGAGCTACCCACAGGTCATCGATGGAGCTACCCACAGGTCTCGATGGAGCTACCCACAGGTCATCGATGGAGCTACCCTCAGGTTCATCGATGGAGCTACCCTCAGGTCATCGATGGAGCTACCCAGGTTCATCGATGGAGCTACCCTCAGATTCATCGATGGAGCTACCCACAGGTTCATCGATGGAGCTACCCTCAGGTTCATCGATGGAGCTACCCTCAGGTTCATCGATGGAGCTACCCTCAGGTTCATCGATGGAGCTACCCTCAGGTTCATCCGATGGAGCTACCCTCAGGTTCATCGATGGAGCTACCCTCAGGTTCATCGATGGAGCTACCCTCAGGTTCATCGATGGAGCTACCCACAGGTCATTCGATGGAGCTACCCACAGGTCATCGATGGAGCTACCCACAGGTCATTCGATGGAGCTACCCACAGGTCATTCGATGGAGCTACCCACAGGTCATTCGATGGAGCTACCCACAGGTCATTCGATGGAGCTACCCACAGGTCATTCGATGGAGCTACCCACAGGTCATTCGATGGAGCTACCCACAGGTCATTCGATGGAGCTACCCACAGGTCATTCGATGGAGCTACCCACAGGTCATTCGATGGAGCTACCCTCAGGTTCATCGATGGAGCTACCCTCAGGTTCATCCGATGGAGCTACCCTCAGGTTCATCCGATGGAGCTACCCTCAGGTTCATCCGATGGAGCTACCCTCAGGTTCATCCGATGGAGCTACCCTCAGGTTCATCCGATGGAGCTACCCTCAGGTTCATCGATGGAGCTACCCTCAGGTCATCGATGGAGCTACCCACAGGTCATTCGATGGAGCTACCCACAGGTCATTCGATGGAGCTACCCACAGGTCATTCGATGGAGCTACCCACAGGTCATTCGATGGAGCTACCCACAGGTCATTCGATGGAGCTACCCACAGGTCATTCGATGGAGCTACCCACAGGTCATTCGATGGAGCTACCCACAGGTCATTCGATGGAGCTACCCTCAGGTTCATCGATGGAGCTACCCTCAGGTTCATCCGATGGAGCTACCCTCAGGTTCATCCGATGGAGCTACCCTCAGGTTCATCCGATGGAGCTACCCTCAGGTTCATCCGATGGAGCTACCCTCAGGTTCATCCGATGGAGCTACCCTCAGGTTCATCGATGGAGCTACCCACAGGTCATTCGATGGAGCTACCCACAGGTCATTCGATGGAGCTACCCACAGGTCATTCGATGGAGCTACCCACAGGTCATTCGATGGAGCTACCCACAGGTCATTCGATGGAGCTACCCACAGGTCATTCGATGGAGCTACCCACAGGTCATTCGATGGAGCTACCCACAGGTCATCGATGGAGCTACCCTCAGGTTCATCCGATGGAGCTACCCTCAGGTTCATCCGATGGAGCTACCCTCAGGTTCATCCGATGGAGCTACCCTCAGGTTCATCGATGGAGCTACCCACAGGTCATTCGATGGAGCTACCCACAGGTCATTCGATGGAGCTACCCACAGGTCATTCGATGGAGCTACCCACAGGTCATTCGATGGAGCTACCCACAGGTCATTCGATGGAGCTACCCACAGGTCATTCGATGGAGCTACCCACAGGTCATTCGATGGAGCTACCCACAGGTCATTCGATGGAGCTACCCACAGGTCATTCGATGGAGCTACCCACAGGTCATTCGATGATGCTACCCACAGGTCCTCGATGGAGCTACCCTCATGGAGCTACCCTCAGATTCATCCGATGGAGCTACCCTCAGATTCATCCGATGGAGCTACCCTCAGGTTCATCCGATGGAGCTACCCTCAGATTCATCTGATGGAGCTACCCACAGGTCATTCGATGGAGCAACTCACAGATTCATCCGATGGAGCTACCCTCAGGTTCATCCGATGGAGCTACCCTCAGGTTCATCCGATGGAGCTACCCTCAGGTTCATCCGATGGAGCTACCCTCAGGTTCATCCGATGGAGCTACCCTCAGGTTCATTCGATGGAGCTACCCACAGGTCATTCGATGGAGCTACCCACAGGTCATTCGATGGAGCTACCCACAGGTCATTCGATGGAGCTACCCACAGGTCATTCGATGGAGCTACCCACAGGTCATTCGATGGAGCTACCCACAGGTCATTCGATGGAGCTACCCACAGGTCATTCGATGGAGCTACCCACAGGTCATCCGATGGAGCTACCCTCAGGTTCATCCGATGGAGCTACCCTCAGGTTCATCCGATGGAGCTACCCTCAGGTTCATCCGATGGAGCTACCCTCAGGTTCATCCGATGGAGCTACCCACAGGTCATTCGATGGAGCTACCCACAGGTCATTCGATGGAGCTACCCACAGGTCATTCGATGGAGCTACCCACAGGTCATTCGATGGAGCTACCCACAGGTCATTCGATGGAGCTACCCTCAGATTCATCGATGGAGCTACCCTCAGGTTCATCGATGGAGCTACCCTCAGATTCATCGATGGAGCTACCCTTAGGTTCATCCATGGAGCTACCCTCAGGTTCATCCGATGGAGCTACCCTCAGGTTCATCCGATGGAGCTACCCTCAGGTTCATTCGATGGAGCTACCCTCAGGTTCATCCGATGGAGCTACCCACAGGTCATTCGATGGAGCTACCCACAGGTCATTCGATGGAGCTACCCACAGGTCATTCGATGGAGCTACCCACAGGTCATTCGATGGAGCTACCCACAGGTCATTCGATGGAGCTACCCACAGGTCATTCGATGGAGCTACCCACAGGTCATTCGATGGAGCTACCCACAGGTCATTCGATGGAGCTACCCACAGGTCATTCGATGGAGCTACCCTCAGATTCATCCGATGGAGCTACCCTCAGGTTCATCCGATGGAGCTACCCTCAGATTCATCCGATGGAGCTACCCTCAGGTTCATCCAATGGAGCTACCCTCAGGTTCATCCGATGGAGCTACCCTCAGGTTCATCCGATGGAGCTACCCTCAGGTTCATCGATGGAGCTACCCTCAGGTTCATCCGATGGAGCTACCCACAGGTCATTCGATGGAGCTACCCACAGGTCATTCGATGGAGCTACCCACAGGTCATTCGATGGAGCTACCCACAGGTCATTCGATGGAGCTACCCACAGGTCATTCGATGGAGCTACCCTCAGATTCATCCGATGGAGCTACCCTCAGGTTCATCGATGGAGCTACCCTCAGATTCATCCGATGGAGCTACCCTCAGGTTCATCCATGGAGCTACCCTCAGGTTCATCCGATGGAGCTACCCTCAGGTTCATCCGATGGAGCTACCCTCAGGTTCATCCGATGGAGCTACCCTCAGTTCATCCGATGGAGCTACCCACAGGTCATTCGATGGAGCTACCCACAGGTCATTCGATGGAGCTACCCACAGGTCATTCGATGGAGCTACCCACAGGTCATTCGATGGAGCTACCCACAGGTCATTCGATGGAGCTACCCACAGGTCATTCGATGGAGCTACCCACAGGTCATTCGATGGAGCTACCCACAGGTCATTCGATGGAGCTACCCACAGGTCATTCGATGGAGCTACCCACAGGTCATCCGATGGAGCTACCCTCAGGTTCATCCGATGGAGCTACCCTCAGGTTCATCCGATGGAGCTACCCTCAGGTTCATCCGATGGAGCTACCCTCAGGTTCATCCGATGAGCTACCCACAGGTCATTCGATGGAGCTACCCACAGGTCATTCGATGGAGCTACCCACAGGTCATTCGATGGAGCTACCCACAGGTCATTCGATGGAGCTACCCACAGGTCATTCGATGGAGCTACCCACAGGTCATTCGATGGAGCTACCCACAGGTCATTCGATGGAGCTACCCACAGGTCATTCGATGGAGCTACCCACAGGTCATTCGATGGAGCTACCCACAGGTCATTCGATGGAGCTACCCACAGGTCCCTCGATGGAGCTACCCACAGGTCCCTCATTGGAGCTACCCTCAGATTCATCCGATGGAGCTACCCTCAGATTCATCCGATGGAGCTACCCTCAGGTTCATCCGATGGAGCTACCCTCAGATTCATCTGATGGAGCTACCCACAGGTCATTCGATGGAGCAACTCACAGATTCATCCGATGGAGCTACCCTCAGGTTCATCCGATGGAGCTACCCTCAGGTTCATCCGATGGAGCTACCCTCAGGTTCATCCGATGGAGCTACCCTCAGGTTCATCCTATGGAGCTACCCTCAGGTTCATTCGATGGAGCTACCCACAGGTCATTCGATGGAGCTACCCACAGGTCATTCGATGGAGCTACCCACAGGTCATTCGATGGAGCTACCCACAGGTCATTCGATGGAGCTACCCACAGGTCATTCGATGGAGCTACCAACAGGTCATTCGATGGAGCTACCCACAGGTCATTCGATGGAGCTACTCACAGGTCATCCGATGGAGCTACCCTCAGGTTCATCCGATGGAGCTACCCTCAGGTTCATCCGATGGAGCTACCCTCAGGTTCATCCGATGGAGCTACCCTCAGGTTCATCCGATGGAGCTACCCACAGGTCATTCGATGGAGCTACCCACAGGTCATTCGATGGAGCTACCCACAGGTCATTCGATGGAGCTACCCACAGGTCATTCGATGGAGCTACCCACAGGTCATTCGATGGAGCTACCCTCAGATTCATCCGATGGAGCTACCCTCAGGTTCATCCGATGGAGCTACCCTCAGATTCATCCGATGGAGCTACCCTTAGGTTCATCCAATGGAGCTACCCTCAGGTTCATCCGATGGAGCTACCCTCAGGTTCATCCGATGGAGCTACCCTCAGGTTCATTCGATGGAGCTACCCTCAGGTTCATCCGATGGAGCTACCCACAGGTCATTCGATGGAGCTACCCACAGGTCATTCGATGGAGCTACCCACAGGTCATTCGATGGAGCTACCCACAGGTCATTCGATGGAGCTACCCACAGGTCATTCGATGGAGCTACCCACAGGTCATTCGATGGAGCTACCCACAGGTCATTCGATGGAGCTACCCACAGGTCATTCGATGGAGCTACCCACAGGTCATTCGATGGAGCTACCCTCAGATTCATCCGATGGAGCTACCCTCAGGTTCATCCGATGGAGCTACCCTCAGATTCATCCGATGGAGCTACCCTCAGGTTCATCCAATGGAGCTACCCTCAGGTTCATCCGATGGAGCTACCCTCAGGTTCATCCGATGGAGCTACCCTCAGGTTCATCCGATGGAGCTACCCTCAGGTTCATCCGATGGAGCTACCCACAGGTCATTCGATGGAGCTACCCACAGGTCATTCGATGGAGCTACCCACAGGTCATTCGATGGAGCTACCCACAGGTCATTCGATGGAGCTACCCACAGGTCATTCGATGGAGCTACCCTCAGATTCATCCGATGGAGCTACCCTCAGGTTCATCCGATGGAGCTACCCTCAGATTCATCCGATGGAGCTACCCTCAGGTTCATCCAATGGAGCTACCCTCAGGTTCATCCGATGGAGCTACCCTCAGGTTCATCCGATGGAGCTACCCTCAGGTTCATCCGATGGAGCTACCCTCAAGTTCATCCGATGGAGCTACCCACAGGTCATTCGATGGAGCTACCCACAGGTCATTCGATGGAGCTACCCACAGGTCATTCGATGGAGCTACCCACAGGTCATTCGATGGAGCTACCCACAGGTCATCCGATGGAGCTACCCACAGGTCATCCGATGGAGCTAGGAAGCTACCAATACGAGCGTTGGTCCTTCGACCGGCCCAAGACTTTGTCACCTCCCAACCCTCTATCGAGAATCTCCAGATCCGACACTGGCTTCCAATGTCCTGCCTGCTGCTCTATCCAATGCATCTGTAAAATCTTACCCTGAGAAAAATCTCAGCTCGTTCTGTCCGGGTGACATCCGACGTGCTGCTCGTGCGGCTAGCGCTGCTGCGGGTCCATCACAGAGGAGCATTCATTCACGAATGACTACACGAGGTATAATGTAAATGTACACGTATAGATTCGTCACTCACCCATTAATAGACTGCACGCTGTCATTTCCGGCTAAAAATGATAAAAGTAAAAGTCATACATCGGATGCCATTTCAATGTGCGTTTCAATGCTTCAGATACGTTTTGGGGGTCACCTTACCTTCAGCTACCAGATCCTCAGCGCTAAAATCTGGCTTGGCTATCGGCTGGCTGGATCTATCGGCCAACTCTTTCTCTTTTTGAGCACTTCCATGCGCCCCAACGCAGCCCAGGGCAAGATTTGCTAGGGCTTTTTTCATTGCTCAGCTATAGATGAAAATCTTCCCAGTAATAAGAAGCTCGACTTTCTGCACAGGCAGTTAACCAAGTTCGCTTGAAAAACTTGGAAATTTGTCAGACAAAACTATGGTGGCAAAGCCGGCTAAGAAATGTGTCTAAAAGCAGAAATTAGAAGACTAAGGTAGCCGGCCTCTGCCTCTTAGCGTTGACCAGTTTTTACAAGCGCGCTTCCAGCTAGCAAAGGCTTTGGGGTGCTCGGGTGGTGGGGGGTGGGTGGTCAGAGGTCTTTCCGCACGCTGTACATAACTAGGGCCCTGTTCGCACTCTTTCGAATGCGGTGGTTGGCGGCGGCTGCACGCAGTCAAGACCCCGATAGCGGGGGGCTGGTCGGCTGAGGTAGAGAGACATTTGAGGTGAGGGCTGGCAGACATTTTGCGCACGCACACAAGCACTGGCTGCCTCTGGCATTGCACAACTCTCACGTCATGCGATAGCGAATGCATTGCACGATTGTTTGTATTCATTCCTTGCATTTGCATTCAGGTATAACCTCCACATACCGTATGGCGAAGTATTCGTGGCACACACACACACCCCGCAGCAAGGTGAGGCTTAGAGGTGCAAGCGTACATGAACGAGATTCGCAAGATTTATTCTGTCTGCTTTTTTCTTCAGTTGGCGGTTGTTTGTTAATACGTTGTTTAAACCGTTTCAAACTCTCGATACTAATGTACGAAGTTAGAGAATTTTGCACAGAAATATGAAGTTAGAAACTTGTTCAGGTACCTACACTACACTATGCCGCACTCAAAGCGAAGATTTTGCAACTAACGCAGAAAGCAGAAACATATTAGGTAGTTTCCAAAGTATTACTCACTCAAGTAGCATCTATAGAGGGCAGTTCAGTGATTGTTTAGACCAGTGGGGGTCGGTAAAATCCGGTCCTCGGGTCCCGTGAAACTTCACAATAGCAATCTGGTTCGCTCAAGGTTTGCGTCTCTTCTCAGGTCTCTTCTCTCCGCGTCTCATATATCCTCTAATCTCCTGTCTAGTCTTCCCCTCTTATCTCTTCTCTATTCCCTCTCCTTTCCTCTCTCATCTGGCCCGCAGCAATGAGCTGGATTCTTTATCTGACACTTGAATTAAAAAGGTTTTCCAACCCCTGGTCTAGACAGGCAGGTAGTTTGAAACAATTAGTAACATGCAAATCACTTGGGAATTTAAAATTCGATCAATACTGAAGTTAACCTCAATACTGATTGCCTGCAGTTCACATGTTTCTGGTGCTGCTCATGCAGGTCAGTATTTTTGTTAGAAAATGTCATAACATTCATGCTGAATATGTCCGGTACTGATTCTCGCGCTATGCTACTCAGTAGATCATGGAAACTGTGCGAGATGCTGTGCGGCTAATATGCCGACGATGATCTTGCAACAGAAGACTGTTGAACTGAATGGCGCTTACAGCTGCAGGAAATTTGGCATTGTTTCAGTGTCTATTTATGCTATTTATGTGTATTATCTATCTGTCTATCTACCTATCTATCTATCTACATGTATCTACCTATCTATCTATCTATCTATCTATCTATCTATCTATCTATCTATCTATCTATCTATCTATCTATCTATCTATCTATCCATCTGTCCATCTATCTATATATCTATCTATCTATCTATCCATCTATCCATCTATCCATCTATCCATCTATCTATCTATCTATCTATCTATCTATCTATCTATCTATCTATCTATCTATCTATCTATCTATCTATCTATCTATCTATCTATCTATCTATCTATCTATCTATCTATCTATCTATCTATCTATCTATCTATCTATCTATCTATCTATCTATCTATCTATCTATCTATCTATCTATCTATCTATCTATCTATCTATCTATCTATCTATCTATCTATCTATCTATCTATCTATCTATCTATCTATCTATCTATCTATCTATCTATCTATCTATCTATCTATCTATCTATCTATCTATCTATCTATCTATCTATCTATCTATCTATCTATCTATCTATCTATCTATCTATCTATCTATCTATCTATCTATCTATCTATCTATCTATCTATCTATCTATCTATCTATCTATCTATCTATCTATCTATCTATCTATCTATCTATCTATCTATCTATCTATCTATCTATCTATCTATCTATCTATCTATCTATCTATCTATCTATCTATCTATCTATCTATCTATCTATCTATCTATCTATCTATCTATCTATCTATCTATCTATCTATCTATCTATCTATCTATCTATCTATCTATCTATCTATCTATCTATCTATCTATCTATCTATCTATCTATCTATCTATCTATCTATCTATCTATCTATCTATCTATCTATCTATCTATCTATCTATCTATCTATCTATCTATCTATCTATCTATCTATCTATCTATCTATCTATCTATCTATCTATCTATCTATCTATCTATCTATCTATCTATCTATCTATCTATCTATCTATCTATCTATCTATCTATCTATCTATCTATCTATCTATCTATCTATCTATCTATCTATCTATCTATCTATCTATCTATCTATCTATCTATCTATCTATCTATCTATCTATCTATCTATCTATCTATCTATCTATCTATCTATCTATCTATCTATCTATCTATCTATCTATCTATCTATCTATCTATCTATCTATCTATCTATCTATCTATCTATCTATCTATCTATCTATCTATCTATCTATCTATCTATCTATCTATCTATCTATCTATCTATGTATCTATATTTTAGGAACACAGACCGTCTAAGGGAAACCGCGCGAGACAGTCGAAGCGTGCTTTCTTGTCTAGAAATCTATTTGCTGCCAGAACTCCAGCACTGAGCCCAGGCCGCCTCCTCAGAGCAATTCTCACTCGTTGAGCATGCCAGAGGGGAAGAGGCTGAGGGGCAGAGTGGACAAATACGAACCGATCAATCACGCAGAATTATCGACTGCCGGCGATAGTAACTAATTGCCAGGTAGGAAGGCAGGTGGGTAGGCAGAGCCGGGCCTCTTTGCGCCGAGCTGAGGCCGGTCAGGCAACCCCCACCCCCACAGCTTACTGCCCTCTCTAGTCTTTATTGTCTTTTATCCCTTTGCAGAGCAGGTGGGATGAAGATAACCAAACAGCTGTGCTTTATAGCTCCTTTATCCCCAACCAGAGGATTCGGCATCCAGTGGGATAATCTTCCCCACTGAGAGGGGAGCAAATACAGAAAGGCTTAGAGACGAGTCAGTCAGTGCGGGAAGGATAATCCGGGGATTTCTGTGACAGGAAAGACAGCAGCTTTAGCGGCCGCACTTAAGCTTGACTTTCAGTAAAATTTTATTTTGCCTCCCTTGGTGACATGGCAATATGGCCGGGACAAGATGATACGGAGGATGAGGGACTGCAGTGACAGAGAGAGAGAGAGAGAGAGAGAGAGAGAGAGAGAGAGAGAGAGAGAGAGAGAGAGAGAGAGAGAGAGAGAGAGGGGAGACTCGCGTTGAATTCTATCCCCACGGCAGAATCGGAAGGCCGAATCCGGCAGGCTGAGCCGAAGACAGCGGGCGCGAAGTGTCTGAAGTCCAGGAGGCGCTGAGCCACAGCTAGCGACGGCGTCGGAGCGGAAATTAACCTGCCGGCTGCCCAGATGTCTCCGCTGCCTCTGTCTCCCCCGCCTTCCCTCTCTCTCTCTGCCGCACGGATTTCGCTTCGGCTGCTGCAGTTGTGAATGCAGCTTTTCGGATTGGGCTGGGGTTGGCGACAAAGAGTCCTGCTGGAGGCTGAGACTTTCCCTTCCCCGGGCCCGGCCTGCCCCACCTCCGCCTATTTTAATCCCCGCTCCCGGAGTTCCCTCTCCCCTTCATTGAAGACTGGCTTAGTGCGCTGCCAATTGGCTCAGCTGGAGGGTCGCGAATCAGCCTCCCGCCAGCCTTCATCAGCGACGTCTCGGGCGCCAGCATTGTCAGCCAAGCTGAGAACAGCCGTGCTGAGTGCTCAAAAGCTTGCTAGATGCGCTCGCAAAAAAATCTGGCTAAGAGAACAGAGTGCTCAAACTGAAAAGTACATCAGCTCACGAGACTTCGGCGGAAAGCCACCAGCGAGGCATGGCGGGACCGGTCTCGCCCTCCGCTTCGCTTCTGTTCTACGGCGAAAATCCGCAGGTCGACGGCAGCTACGCCGGCGGCGGCAGAGACGGAGACGATTGCGGCAGAGGCAGCAACGACGGGGGTGTTGTCCGCGGCCGCCGCAACCGCCGAGACCCGGTGTTCTGCTGCTGCGGGCCGGGCCGCAAGCGCTATCTGATCGCCCTGCTGTGTTCGCTCGGCCTCACCGTGGTGATCGGCATGCGCGCCGAGATGGTGGCCATCATGGACTACCTGAACCGCAAGGCGAACCTCAACACCACGATTGCAGCGACAACTCGTTCCGGCAGCAGTGGCAGCAGCGGCAGCATCTTCCAGCCGATGACGCATCGCAAGATGCCCTGGCAGAACACGGCCAACGATCTGATTGAGAACTCGGTGTTTATTGGTTACCTGGTGGCCAGCCCGCTCGGGGGCTACCTGACTGTGCACCACGACAGCTCCCTGCTGCTGGGCTGCTCCGTGGCGCTCACCTGCGGACTCAACCTGTTCCTGCCGCTGGTGACGCAGATTACGGCCGACATCTCCGCTTCAATCACGGTGATTGTGGTGCTCCGGCTGCTGCAGGGTCTGGCGGAGGGCTGCCTCATCCCCGCTGTGTTTGGAGTGATGCGCTTCTGGGGCCCGGAGGGCGAGCGCTCCTCCCTGCTGTGCTTCGCCGTCATCGGGGTGTCCCTCGGCCCGCTGATCGGCCTGCCCGTGTGCCAGGAGATCGAGAACCACTGGGGCTGGGCGGTGGTATTCTACATCTACGCCAACATCGGCCTGATCTGGTGCATCTTCTGGTGGCGCCTGATCGACGAGAAACCGTTGAAGGACAAGAATCTCGGCAAGCAGGAACGACTGTACCTGGAGTCCAGCATCACCAAGAAGGTGCTGTTTGCTCACCGCAGGCTTCGCATACCCTGGAAGGAGATCTTCAAGTCGCGACAGGTGTACGCCATATTCTTCACCTACGCGGCGGACGACTGGACATTCCAGATCAGCTCGGTGTGCATGCAGAGCTACTATCACCAGATGTACAAGACTGACGTGGGGCACACCATCTTCCTGCTGTCCTTTCCCTTCCTGGCCAGGTCCCTGTTCGTACCAATCGGTGAGACCTTTTAAGAAGGGGATAGTCATTTGAATGATGACCCTTGCTATTTGGTAACAAACATCTCAAGCCTAAAAAAGTACACAGACTTCCGGAATTCATAGGATTCTGGGACAAACCGCTCTAAAGGAACAAACTTCGCCGCCCATACAGCCAGCCTTTCCTCGCCCTTTGTAGTCGGCGGGCGCTTTGTCTGTCTGGGCTAATATGAAACTGCTGCAGGAAAGAGAATGAACTCCAGATGCTACACTTGAGGCTTCTAGCGCGGCTAAACACCATTAGTCCTGTCTGCGCCTCCACCTCTTGCTCCTTCACTCACGCTCCTCCATCTCCCCGGCAAAACCGTGTCGCGGCCGCACTCACGCACTCACACACCGACTCCACTCATGGCCTGATAGTAGCTTAAGCTGCAACTCTTTCAGCTTCTACATCGCTTCAGCTTCACTCTTTGCTCCGCGCCGTGTCGTTTATGCAGGCAACTTTTTCGTCTCTGTGAGTGGCTTCAGTTGCTCAAGCTTCTTGCTCTCGCAGCGCTCTCTCTCTCTCTCTCTCTCTCTCTCTCTCTCTCTCTCTCTCTCTCTCTCTCTCTCTCTCTAGCTATCTCTCCACTCCCTTCCCAATTCTCTTTGCAGTCCAAGTGCTTTCAATGTTTTCCCTGTGTATTTGTAATTAGAGTTCTTTCTCTGTCTGTGTGTGTGTGTGTGTGCTATGCTCACAATATTGCTGAGAGTTTTCCCTATGAGCACCACTTGCTAAGAGCACCGGGGTGTGCGTACTTTGTCATTGTTCCAGTCATTTCTGTTGCAAAAAGAGCATGAAAACATTCCCAACCAAAATTTCTGGGTCTAAGAACCCCGGTTCCATCGCCACTCCCTTCTCTGCAGTACCGCCATCTCCCGCAGTGAGAAGCCCACGGGTTCATGCGCTGGGGTTTGTTTAAATCCTTGGCCACTAATCAAAGCTTGGGATTCCGCAGTCCTTTTCCTGTCCAGGAGAAGATTATGAATTCCAGCTACCATGCGAGGGGTCAGAGGAAAATAAATTAACAGGAAGAAGACAAAAGACCAGTATGGATATTGCGACTTGCGGCCGCACGATGGGAAGCCCTGCTTTGAAGCTGCTGGCCTTGTTGACGAAAACAGATATGCAAAATAGCTTCAAGCCACCCGCACTGATTGCATGCGGCTACGCAGACTTCGTGGGGGGGGGAGTTCCACCGAAATTTTGGGTGGCTTCGCTCGACCTATTTCTCATGTCTAATTGGGTTGCGCAATGTTCTTTTGAACCTCTGCACTCTAATAGCAACTCTGATTCCGCTTGGTTTGTTCGTATGCTGCAACTGCCACACTGTTATAGTCCTTCTTCTCTGTGCTCTGGTCTCCGTGCTCTGGTCTCTGTGCTCTGGTCTCTGTGCTCTGGTCTCTGTGCTCTGGTCTGTGTGCTCTGGTCTCTGTGCTCTGGTCTGTGTGCTCTGGTCTCTGTGCTCTGGTCTCTGTGCTCTGGTCTCTGTGCTCTGGTCTCTGTGCTCTGGTCTGTGTGCTCTGATCTCTGTGCTCTGGTCTCTGTGCTCTGGTCTGTGTGCTCTGGTCTCTGTGCTCTGGTCTCTGTGCTCTGGTCTCTGTGCTCTGGTCTCTGTGCTCTGGTCTCTGTGCTCTGGTCTGTGTGCTCTGGTCTCTGTGCTCTGGTCTCTGTGCTCTGGTCTCTGTGCTCTGGTCTCTGTGCTCTGGTCTGTGTGCTCTGGTCTGTGTGCTCTGGTCTCTGTGCTCTGGTCTCTGTGCTCTGGTCTCTGTGCTCTGGTCTCTGTGCTCTGGTCTGTGTGCTCTGGTCTGTGTGCTCTGGTCTCTGTGCTCTGGTCTCTGTGCTCTGGTCTCTGTGCTCTGGTCTCTGTGCTCTGGTCTCTGTGCTCTGGTCTCTGTGCTCTGATCTCTGTGCTCTGGTCTCTGTGCTTTGTGCTCTGGTTGCTGCTCTTTGTGCCCTATTAACTCTGTTCTCTTTGCTCTAGCTTGATATCTCAATTCTTTTCTACCCACCCAGGCTTCTATTGATGGCTGTAAACTTGCAGAAACCTCTTTAAACAATATAACGTGTATTTAGATGATAGTTTATAAATTATTGCGAAGCATTCGTGGTCTCAGCTCAATCTGTTACCCTATATTATTGTAGAACTCCGACTTATCCCAGAATAATTGTCTCAACTGGTCTCATAGACAAAACAGCAGCTAAGATCAGTTCTCGCATCAAAATCTGTGATGCTCTCAATTCGATATAGCAAAATTGTTTTTATGTATTTGATCAGTAAATTCGGTTATTCAACTAGCGGGGCTCATCAAACTGCAAATAATATTTTAGACCTCGTGCAGAAATGCCTGGATGGATTTCTAAACACTGACAATGTGTCGCATTTCAAAGGGCAGATCGCTATAGTCCAAGCCTTTACTTTAGGCCTATAGCTTAGTTAGTGCCCATTCTGCATGAGTGTGATGGCTCATACAAGGTAAGCAAAGCTTCGGGATATATTCCTTGCAAGAATTAAGGGAACACACTCCCAGCTCATGTTGCTCGGCATTCAAACAGCTAGCCAGGCTCGCATTAGCCAAGCACTCTGTGTACTCAGGCTCCATTTTACTGCCAAGGACCTAATGGGATTAGATAACTGCCACGCCAGAAAGGAGTGCCAGGATCTAGCTAGCTTACTCTGGCCATTCTTTCTCCACTAGCATCTGTTTCTCTCTGTCTACCTTCCTTTTTCTCTACCCCGATGTCTCTTCTTTGCCTTGAATTATGCATTGCGGACACCGGCGGGATAAACGTTGGAGGTGCCTGGACCTAACTGAATGAATGAACAGCCGGCTGGCGAACATGCCGTGCCGCTCAGTGGACTTATTATAGGGAGACAGGGTGGGGGGGACGGATGCTTTTTCACTCTGTGCGCCCTGTTTCTCCAACCGGATTCCCCTTGCCAACTCGACTGGAGCTATCAGAGGATCGCGTACTTGACTCCCTTAAATATCCGCCATCTGTCCTGCCACACTCCGACTACCAGCTCTCCCACCCTGGGGTTTTCATAATATATAATTTATGCATAAACTGCTGCATTATTTATTGACAAGCTAACAGATTCGTACATTCACACGGGTTGCACCGGCTCACTAATACAGACTCGTCTGATTTTGGTTCATTCAGTCTATTCATTTTGTTGTGCATTAGAGCTCAGCCTATGGCGTTAGTGCATTATTGTTTTTCTGTCTATGTGACTTAAGCTTCGCTTAACTTTCGTTCTGTTGCTGTTTAGTTAGTCCATGGCACTATACTCTTTCTTTCGCAGAGCTCCCCTCTCGGTTTCAGCCCTTCTTCCCCTCAAGACCCCGTCTAGAGCTACGCGCTCAAGATTCCTGATTCAACCGTCAAATACAAACGATAAATTTGCACCGCTTATCATCTTAATCTCGACACACATCACATTTAGTATAGCAGCAACCTCACGCCCCCTGCCTCTCCCCACTCCAAGCTTCTATTGATGGCTGTACATTTGCAGCAACCTCAACGCCCAGCCTCTCCCCACTTCAGGTTTCTATTGATTGCTGTACATTTGCAGCAACCTCACACCCCTGCCTCTCACCACTCCAGACTAGGCTTCTATTGATGGCTGTACATTTGCAGCAACCTCAACGCCCAGCCTCTCCCCACTTCAGGTTTCTATTGATTGCTGTACATTTGCAGCAACCTCACACCCCTGCCTCTCACCACTCCAGACTAGGCTTCTATTGATGGCTGTACATTTGCAGCAACCTCAACGCCCAGCCTCTCCCCACTCCAGGTTTCTATTGATTGCTGTACATTTGCAGCAACCTCACACCCCTGCCTCTCACCACTCCAGACTAGGCTTCTATTGATGGCTGTACATTTGCAGCAACCTCAACGCCCAGCCTCTCCCCACTCCAGGTTTCTATTGATTGCTGTACATTTGCAGCAACCTCACACCCCTGCCTCTCACCACTCCAGACTAGGCTTCTATTGATGGCTGTACATTTGCAGCAGCCTCACGCCCCAGCCTCTCCTCACCCCAGGCTTCTATTGATGGCTGTACATTTGCAGAAACTTCACGCCCCAGCCTCTCCTCACCCCAGGCTTCTATTGATGGCTGTACATTTGCAGCAATTTCACGCCCCAGCCTCTCCTCACCCCAGGCTTCTATTGATGGCTGTACATTTGCAGCAACCTCACGCCCCTGCGTCTCCCCACTCAAGGCTCCTACGGTGACTGAATTTACAGAACTCAGCATCCCTTTTCATAATAATGGTAGCTTTTAATATCACATAAAAGACTCCCTACGGTCTCATCACCTACCTTGTTGCCAGGCGGCTGCCTTGCCGACTTTCTGAAACTGCGGACCCAATTGAGATTGACAACAATTCGCAAACTATTGGCCGGCCTGGGCTTCGGCTTGAAGGCGATCTTCTTCGTGGCTTTGGGCTTCGCCAACGATGCCATTTGGGCCACCGTGCTGCTGTCCATGGCGCTGGGTGAGCTAAACTTATACTCACACACGCACTCATAAACAGCGGCGCAGATTTTCTAATCGGTCGGGGCGGGCCCTCATGGCTGTGAATCGCAAGACAATCCCCGCTAGTTTTCGTGCACAAGCCCCAAATGAGTGTTTGCTCACGGAATCGAACCAAGGATAGTGGCGCGAGAGTCAGGCGCGTTCACCGCTGGGCTGCTCCGCCCCCCCCCCCCTAGGTTTGGGGTCAAAATTGCTAGGGGGGAAATTTCCCTACGTTCAGCTGCACACACAACCTTTAAAACCTTTAATTAAATAGAGATCTGAAGAAACCTCTGTAATAATAAGACTGAAGTCTTGATTTATTTGCATTCGCAAGTTTGCCTACAACCAGGGGCGTCGCCATGGATTTTATGGTGAGGGGGGACACAGCTAGGAATTATACATGTACATGTATATTATTTTCAGAATCAGTGTTGTCAGCGGTCATTTTGGCGACGCAAGCAGTCATATTAGCGCCGCAGGCACTCATTTTGGCGCCGGAGGCACTCATTTTGGCGCCGGAGGCACTCATTTTGGCGCCGGAGGCACTCATTTTGGCGCCTCAGGCACTCATTTTAGCGCCGCAGGCACTCATTTTGGCGCCGGAGGCACTCATTTTGGCGCCGCAGGCACTCATTTTAGCGCCGCAGGCACTCATTTTGGCGCCGGAGGCACTCATTTAGGCGCCGCAGGCACTCATTTTGGCGCCGCAGGCACTCATTTTGGCGCCGCAGGCACTCATTTTGGCGCCAGAGGAAGTCATTTTGGCGCCGCAGGCACTCATTTTGGCGCCGAAGTAGTTTACTTTCGATTAGAAGTATCGTCAATTCTTCAAAAACCGCCGGTGTCCCAGCGCTTATTGGCTAAAAAGGCCTTGTTGCCGCACAATTAGTATCTCATTTAGTATCTCATTATCATTATTTTACGAGTGGAGCTGGCATGAAATATTCACACAATTACCGGTATATTCCCAGCTATTAAAGGTCAAATGCTCACTAATTGGACGGGATTGGACTCCCGCCAGGCCAAGTTACTCGCAGGCGAGGCAACAGTAAGCTGTGGCTATAATATATTCTCAACTCAGACGGGAATTGCAGGCTGCTTCAGCCGTGCACAGCGTGAGGGCTACTTCTCAGCACTGCCAGAACGTCACGCTCCCGTGCGTCTCAACTGGCTCTCGTCCGGCACTGGCCGACGTGACCTCTGGCTGCCCAGCCTCCCTACTCCATCTGTCTTAATGCTGATATGTATATAGTGAGGCTTACCATCTCTCTCTATACGAACCGATCCTTTCCCGCAGTTCCAACAGTTGCATTGCTCAATGAATGCCTCAGCAATCATTGCAATTCATCGGCCAGTATTCGCTTGACGGCAGGGACGCTAAAAGTGCACGATTGAAGCACGAGCGTGTTGAAACAAAACATTTGATAAGACAGAGGGATCCTGATCGACAGAGCAGCGGGAGCAGAGGTCCCGGGCTCGATTCCCGGACTCTGCATTCGCAAATTGTTCAAATCTCGCTAGAGACACGTTTTTACAGAAAAATACTCGTACACTACAGTAGCTAACTATAATTATTAACTGTGCATCTGTGCATTGAGCGCAAAATATTATTGGAGTGGAGCAAACTTTACGCAATGAAAAACTCTTCACCAACTCGCAGGCTTCTCGGGCCTGGCGGTCGCTGGCTACGCTGTTAACGTCATCGACTTGGCGCCAAATTTCTCCGGCCTGGTCATGGGATTCGCCAACAGTATTAGCACGTTCACGGGTAATTTTTGGAAGCTGAGAGTCTGTTTTGGTGTAACGTCCATGTTGTTACGCCATAAACATTCACCTACCCTTCACCCTCCATTTCATCCTTTTCACTTAGCGCTGATTGGCTGATCTGCTCTCGTTGTGGTTGAATCTGCCTCTCCACTCCCTCTATGGTTGAAGCTGCCTCTCCACTCCCTCTATGGTTGAAGCTGCCTCTCCACTCCCTCTATGGTTGAAGCTGCCTCTCCACTCAGGGTTGAAGCTGCCTCTCCACTCCCTCTATGGTTGAAGCTGCCTCTCCACTCCCTCTATGGTTGAAGCTGCCTCTCCACTCCCTCTATGGTTGAGTCTGCCTCTCCACTCCCTCTATGGTTGAGTCTGCCTCTCCACTCCCTCTATGGTTGAGTCTGCCTCTCCGCTCCCTCTATGGTTGAGTCTGCCTCTCCACTCCCTCTATGGTTGAAGCTGCCTCTCCACTCCCTCTATGGTTGAGTCTGCCTCTCCACTCCCTCTATGGTTGAAGCTGCCTCTCCACTCCCTCTATGGTTGAGTCTGCCTCTCCACTCCCTCTATGGTTGAAGCTGCCTCTCCACTCCCTCTATGGTTGAGTCTGCCTCTCCACTCCCTCTATGGTTGAGTCTGTCTCTCCGCTTCATCAGTACTCAGCAGTCAAAATGATTTATGCAAAGCAAAACCTAAGCAAGCACTGACTAGCATGAAGGTTACGATGCTATGCTGCCACCTTAAAATCAGCCCCAAAAAAGTGCAAAGAACCTGAATACTTTCTTCTCATCTTGTGACAGCTAGAGCGACATTTGATCCGTGCGGCGCCGTTCACCCAATCGGCGCATCTCATTATTCTGGTTCAAAGGTCTCGCGCCTCCAGCCGCAGCTGCAGCTGACGGAGTGGCGGTGCCATCATTTTTTCTGGCGTTGATGACCGGGGTGACTTTACAGGGGCTGCGAGGGACGCCTTCTAGAAATGATGGAGAGCAAAGGAGAGCCTCCGTCCCACCCAGCCCCAAATGAGGGCCGCGAAAGACTGAAGGATTAAGGTTTTATAGAGAGGGAGATATCGAGGGTTGGGGAATTTCTGGCAGGCGATTCGAATGATTTGCCTAAATTGCATTTTCTCCCTCCCGCTGGTGACGATAGGCGAGCAAGCCGGTCAGGGATTATTCCCTGAGGATTTTGGCTGCAGAGAACTCGGTCGGAAATGGAGATCTGCAGAGTGTCCGCTGTGAATTGGACGTATAGTTGCTGAGCAGATGGAGACAGTAGGATTGCAACTCAGGTAGCTAAGTTGAACTTAGATAGTTCTCAAGGATATGAATCATCTTGATTGGGATCCTTAACAAGATTATTGGTTAGGAGTCAGCATAACCAGCAGGTACGCACACTACAAGCTGATCTTGCAACTTCTCATTTTAGTCAGTCTGTCTTCTTTGCTTTGCTTCTTTTCTATCGCTACTGGAATCCTGTCTCTATCCTAGCTCAGACCGCCACATACCTATATCTTCATAATCCCATCTTCACAATCTCATCTTCACAATCCCATCCTCACAATCCCATCCTCACAATCTTTCCTTACAATCCCATCCTCACAATCCCATCCTCACAATCCCATCCTCACAATCTTTCCTTACAATCCCATCCTCACAAGCCCATCCTCACAATCCCATCCTCACAATCCTTTCCTTAAAATCCCAGCCTCACAATCCCAGCCTCACAATCCCATCCTCACAATCCCATCCTCACAATCTTTCCTTACAATCCCATCCTCACAAGCCCAGCCTCACAATCCCATCCTCACAATCCTTTCCTTAAAATCCCAGCCTCACAATCCCAGCCTCACAATCCCATCCTCACAATCCCATCCTCACAATCTTTCCTTACAATCCCATCCTCACAAGCCCAGCCTCACAATCCCAGCCTCACAATCCCAGCCTCACAATCCCAGCCTCACAATCCCAGCCTCACAATCCTTTCCTTAAAATCCTTTCCTTACAATCCCATCCTCACAATCCCATCCTCACAATCCTTTCCTTAAAATCCTTTCCTTACAATCCCATCCTCACAATCCCATCCTCACAATCCTTTCCTTAAAATCCTTTCCTTACAATCCCATCCTCACAATCCCATCCTCACAATCCTTTCCTTAAAATCCTTTCCTTACAATCCCATCCTCACAATCCCATCCTCACAATCCTTTCCTTAAAATCCTTTCCTTACAATCCCAGCCTCACAATCCCAGCCTCACAATCCCAGCCTCACAATCCCAGCCTCACAATCCCAGCCTCACAATCCCATCCTCACAATCCCAGCCTCACAATCCCATCCTCACAATCCCATCCTCACAATCTTTCCTTACAATCCCATCCTCACAATCTTTCCTTACAATCCCATCCTCACAAGCCCATCCTCACAATCCTATCCTCACAATCCCATCCTCACAATCCCATCCTCACAATCCTTTCCTTAAAATCCCAGCCTAACAATCCCATCCTCACAATCTTTCCTTACAATCCCATCCTCACAAGCCCATCCTCACAATCCTATCCTCACAATCCCATCCTCACAAGCCCATCCTCACAATCCTATCCTCACAATCCCATCCTCACAATCCCATCCTCACAATCCCATCCTCACAATCTTTCCTTACAATCCCATCCTCACAATCCCAGCCTCACAATCCCAGCCTCACAATCCCAGCCTCACAATCCCAGCCTCAAAATCCCATCCTCACAATCCCAGCCTCACAATCTCAGCCTCACAATCCCAGCCTCACAATCCCAGCCTCACAATCTCAGCCTCACAATCCCAGCTTCACAATCCCAGCCTCACAATCCCATCCTTACAATCCCATTCTCACAATCCCAGCCTCACAATCCCATCCTCACAATCCTATCCTTACAATCCCAGCCTCACAATCCCATCCTTACAATCCCATCCTCACAATCCTATCCTTACAATCCCATTCTCACAATCCCAGCCTCACAATCCCATCCTCACAATCCTTTCCTTACAATCAAATTTTCACAATCCCAGCCTCACAATCCCAGCCTCACAATCCCAGCCTCACAATCCCAGCCTCACAATCCCAGCCTCACAATCCCAGCCTCACAATCTCAGCCTCACAATCCCAGCCTCACACCCATCCCGCAGGCATGATGTCAACGGTAATCGCATCCCTGATCGTGCAGAGCAGCGGCAACAGCGAGCGAGTGAAGCTGGAATGGCAGGTCGCCTTGAGCAGCGCCGCTGCCACCCAGGTGCTCGCCGGTGTTGTCTACTTAGTGTTCGCCTCGGCTGAAGAGCAGCCGTGGACATTCGAGACAGAGGCAACCACGGCTGACATCCAGTCAGCCACAAGCCTTGACTGCTTGCACATCGGCGCCGAGAGGTGCTAACTGGTAGATGTTGCAAATCCTGAAAATCAGCCCTACTTCCAAGTCCTCTAGTTGTACACGCGTGCAGATGTACATGTAGAACTGAGTTTTTTTAGCTGAAATCGCTCAATTTTAACGAAGAACAAATTTCTGCGTGTAATATATCCAATCGATTAATTGTTTAACGACTTTTAATAATCGGCCTTCTAAATTTATCAATAATTAAAACTTGTAATGTTGAAAGGATTAAGTAAGCAATTCAAATCGGTGCTAAAAAATGTTCATAAACAATCAAGATTAGACTATACATACGAGTATATACATATACAAATGCTATGGAATTTATGCCAATGATTGGGCAGCCTCATCCGCAATTCTGACATCCCATCAGCGTCAGCGTATCCTGTTAATTAGCTCGTAAAGTTTCAGCTTTATTAAACTCAACAAATTTCGCATTTTCGGCTTCCCCGCTAGATGCTAACTAACTACTTATTTAGTAGTAGATGCAGTTTTCTACTTCGATGCTTTCTTTGATTCTTATAGTATGATATAATGATAAGCCTCGATGGTGTTATTGGAAACAATGCTTTCTGTGGTTCAGTTCCTGTTGGGCACCATGTACACAATAACTTAATTAAAGTGGGCTTATCATATATTTAAAGATAGTCTGCGGCTCCTGTCTTTTCAGTTTTTAGGAATATTTGCTGCCCATATGTACCAGGGCATTTTAATTTGTACTGTATGCATAATGTATGCGCTTCAGCTTGCAATCGCATATTTTGATCAAATACGTGTAAATCTTATAGCTACTAGCGTCAATTTTGCTCCTGGGAACCGATTGGGAACTTTTACAATAAATTCATTGATTACTATACAAGACGCGCTTGTTCATCTAACAAAGATAATATGTTCAAGGACTCTACTATGCTAACTATATAAGTTCTAGCTAGTCTAGAAGTCATTGAAATATTTTTTATTTGTGAGCTTTTGAAGGTTAGGCATATAGCTGTACATGTGTACTATAAATCAAATGATTTCAGTATTTCAATGTCAACTTATACAGTTATCAATTGATCTTTTTCTTTGCTACATGTAGATTATAGTTCCATACTTCCGACTAAATTAACTCGTTCAATTTTTTACATAGAAAAGTCGATGGTGCATGCGGACATGGATTATGCATGTAATTGTTATGTACTGGGTGGAGTTGTAAAATGCATTATACGAGCTCCAGTTGTAATAGGAATTTTAAATTAAGGGTAAACGTGTAGCCGGCTAACTCATACTGTACATACTATACTTACTGTATGCATACTGTACAAGTATACAAGGACCCCTATATAGCATACTAATATACTGCAGTGGTCCTTGACTGTATTAACCACGGAAAAAGTCCATGATATTAACAACTGTAGCATTGATAATCAATCATCAGTGAGTTGAAACTTTAGAAAACTGCATGCGCAGTGCTCTACGGCTATCACAAAATCTGTTTATTGACGGCGCCGGTGTGATGTGGAACAAAACTTGTCAGATAACAGGTAATTTTAAAATTTTGATGAGAAAATTACAGTGATGGTTAAAACTATAAAGTTAAAAACTTGCTTTACTGAAAAGTTTTGCAGCGGTTAAACCCACATTTTACTTAATTTGTTTTTCCGTTATTGGTCCAACGAAATCAATCAATTTATAGAGTTCAAACTAAGGGCATGTTAACTTTTTTTAGCGAGAAAATTTGGTTTTATAGCGCTCTTAGTCTCGTACGAGTCGTTCTGCGTTAGTTAAGTCTGAATTTCTCTCGTTTTACAATAGCATTTCTGATACCAAATTTCATATTATATTTAAAAAGTACCAAAAATGGGACAGATTCATACTGTTGGACCAAACAAGGCTCTTGTAATTTCTGGTAAGAAGTTTATAACATTGTTTTCTATTTTTTGAGTTAAGATTTAGATTAATTTTTGCATTACAATATAATCAAGTATATTATACACTTAAACATACTACCTTTCTGTCTTCTACCATACTATTATTATTAATATTCAATGTAACAGAAAATTAATAGTGAATTATTTTTAATAAAACAAGAAGATTTTTATTTTAAATTCTTTACTAATTTTTGTTAAGCCAGAATTATAATTATTGGAATGAATGCACATATATTATTAAGATATTGCATATAAAGTTAAAGTGTATTAAGTTCAAGTTTAACTAGTCTAGATATATTAACTTCTGGCCAGGTGGCTGCACTGGTCAGAACCGAGTTCGTCGCATCATTGGAGGCTGGGGCTGGGCTTGCTGTTGTGTCACCCAGGTGCAGAGGTAAAAATTTACTTTTGTTCTTAATACATTGTTTTACAGAAGCTTCTCTACGCCTTTTGTATGTTTTATGTAGATTAACGCTAGAAGTTTTCACTTTGAAACCAAAGTGTGAAGATGTTGAACACATCTGAAGGAGTGGCAGTGACTGTCACTGGTGAGTTGTCTTTTAGCTATTAAAAAAGCCTACAAAAACTGCTTGACCCACCCAGCCTTTACAATCCTGAAAAACCTGACCAATATTGACACAAACCTGACCCACATCCCTCACAAACCTGACCCATGTCCCTCACAAACCTGACCCATATCCCTCACAAACCTGACCCATGTCCCTCACAAACCTGACCCATGTCCCTCACAAACCTGACCCATATCCCTCACAAACCTGACCCATATCCCTCACAAACCTGACCCATATCCCTCACAAACCTGACCCATGTCCCTCACAAACCTGACCCATATCCCTCACAAACCTGACCCATATCCCTGACAAACCTGACCCATATCCCTGACAAACCTGACCCATATCCCTCACAAACCTGACCCATATCCCTGACAAACCTGACCCATATCCCTTACAAACCTGGCCAATATCCCTCACAAACCTGACACATATCCCTTACAAACCTGACCCATATCCCTCATAAACCTGACCCATATCCCTCACAAACCTGACCCATATCCCTCACAAACCTGACCAATATTGACACAAACCTGACCCATATCCCTGACAAACCTGACCAATATTGACACAAACCTGACCATATCCCTCACAAACCTGACCCATATCCCTCACAAACCTGACCCATATCCCTCACAAACCTGACCCATATCCCTCACAAACCTGACCCATATCCCTCACAAACCTGACCCATATCCCTCACAAACCTGACCCATATCCCTCACAAACCTGACCCATATCCCTCACAAACCTGACCCATATCCCTCACAAACCTGACCCATATCCCTCACAAACCTGACCCATATCCCTCACAAACCTGACCCATATCCCTCACAAACCTGACCCATATCCTCACAAACCTGACCCATATCCCTCACAAACCTGACCCATATCCTCCCGCAACCTAAACTGCCAAGCAACCCTTAAACCCAAGGCGTGGCCCAGGTGAAGGTGATGCGCGATCCGGAGATACTGACCACGGCGTGCGAGCAATTCCTGGGCAAATCGCGGCGCAGCATGGAGGACACCATATTGCAAACTATGGAGGGCCACCTGCGCGCTATACTGGGCACCCTGACAGTGGAAGCAATCTACAAAGATCGCGACCAATTCGCCGAATTAGTTCGCGACGTGGCCGCCCCGGACGTTGGCAAGATGGGCATAGAGATCCTGTCATTTACTATTAAAGATATCTACGACCGGGTGGACTACCTGAACAGCCTGGGCCGCACGCAGACCGCCATAGTGAAGCGGGACGCGGCAATCGGTTCAGCTGAGTCTGAGCGAGACGCCGGCATAGTGGAATCCCAGTGCCAGCGCTCCCGCATGGAGGTTCGCTACGAGATGGACTCGCGTATAGCGGACAGCGCCAGACACTTCCAGATACAGAAGGCCGACTTTGATGTTGAAGTGAATCGGGCCAAGGCGCAAGCTGAATTGGCTTATAATTTGCAGTCTGCCAAGGAGCGGCAGAGGATTCGCACTGAGGAAATTGAAATTGATGTTAGTATCTGGCTGCTCCAGAGTGTGCTTGCTTCTTAGCGGCATTTCTCAGCTTTGATGAAGGGGAAATTTCTCAGTTTCCGAAGCTTAATGAAGGGGGAATTTCTCAGGTGCCGAAGCTTAATGAAGGGGAATTTCTCAGTTGCCGAAGCTTAATGAAGGGGGAATTTCTCAGTTGCCGAAGCTTAATGAAGGGGAATTTCTTAGTTGCCGAAGCTTAATGAAGGGGAATTTCTCAGTTGCCGAAGCCTAATGGAGGGAAATTTCTCAGTTTCCGAAGCTTAATTAAGGGGGAATTTCTCAGTTGCCGAAGCTTAATGAAGGGGGAATTTCTCAGTTGCCGAAGCTTAATGAAGGGGAATTTCTTAGTTGCCGAAGCTTAATGAAGGGGAATTTATCAGTTGCCGAAGCCTAATAGAGGGGAATTTCTCATTTTCCAAAGTTCGAGGTAGGGAATTTCTCAATCGTAAAAGCTTGATTAAGGCGAAATTTCTCCAAATTCCGAAGCAGACGTTTCAAGGAGGATTTGTCACCTGACAGCATGAATACGGATAGTGCAATTGAAAAGTTAGCACGCCATTTTTCCTATGCTTCCAGCCTAAACTCATTTCGCATCGCACAAACATGCCCTGCAGGTTCGCGAGAAGCGCAAGCTAATCGAGATTGAAGAGAAAGAAATCATACGCAACGAGAAGGAGCTGGACGCCATCGTGCGCCGTCCCGCCGAGGCCCAGGCCTTCCAGGTGCAGACTATCGCGGCCGGGGATCGCTACCGCCAGGTCAAGGTGGCCCAGGCTGAGGCTGAGGCCATCCGGGTGCGCGGTGCTGCCGAAGCCGCCTCCATTGAAGCTGTTGGAAAGGCCCAGGTGAGGAATTCTGCTCCCCACCCCAGTCCCTCACCAATCCCCACCCCAGTCAGTCACGAATCCCACCCCAGTCATTCACCAATCCCCACCCAGTCATTCACCAATCCCGCCCAGTCATTCACCAATCCCCACCCAGTCCTTCACCAATCCCCATCCCAGTCAGTCACGAATCCCACCCCAGTCAGTCACCAATCCCACCCAGTCATTCACCAATCCCGCCCAGTCATTCACCAATCCCGCCCAGTCATTCACCAATCCCCACCCAGTCATTCACCAATCCCCACCCAGTCATTCACCAATCCCCACCCAGTCCTTCACCAATGCCCACTCCAGTCCTCACTAATCCCCACCCCAGTCAGTCACGAATCCCACCCCAGTCATTCACCAATCCCAGCCAGTCATTCACCAATCCCCACCCAGTCCTTCACCAATGCCCACCCCAGTCAGTCACGAATCCCACCCCAGTCAGTCACCAATCCCACCCAGTCATTCACCAATCCCGCCCAGTCATTCACCAATCCCGCCCAGTCATTCACCAATCCCCACCCAGTCATTCACCAATCCCCACCCAGTCATTCACCAATCCCCACCCAGTCCTTCACCAATGCCCACTCCAGTCCTCACTAATCCCCACCCAGTCAGTCACGAATCCCACCCCAGTCATTCACCAATCCCAGCCCAGTCCTCACCAATCCCACCCCAGTCCTCACCAATCCCAGCCCAGTCCTCACCAATCCCGTGCCCGCCAATCCCCAGGCCGAGGAGATGCGCCTGAAGGCGTCGGCCTTCCGCGCCTACGGCGACGCAGCCGTGCTGGAGCTGACTCTGGACGCCCTGCCGAAGGTGGCAGCCGAGGTGGCGGCTCCGCTGGCCCGCATCGACGAGATTGTCGTGCTGGGCGACGACCGGACCACAAGCGAGGTGTCGCGCCTGTTGAGCTCCCTGCCGCCGGCTGTGCAGGCTCTGACCGGGGTGGACCTGTCCAAGGCCATCGGCCGCCTGCCCGGCGCCACCGTGGCCGGCTCCGCCTGAATGAATTGAACCAATCACTGCTATCTGAAACACCAATCACAGCTATCTGCAACACCAATCACAGCTATCTGCAACCCCCATTCACTGCTATCTGCAACACCCATTCACTGCTATCTGCAACCCCCATTCACTGCTATCTGCAACACCCATTCACTGCTATCTGCAACCCCCCATTCACTGCTATCTGCAACCCCCATTCACTGCTATCTGCAACCCACATTCACTGCTATCTGCAACCCCCGTTCACTGCTATCTGCAACCCACATTCACTGCTATCTGCAACACCCATTCACAGCTATCTGCAAAACCCATTCACTGCTATCTGCAACCCGAAGGTAAATATTTTGCTCAAAAACAAGATTCGTGCTCCCAACTCAACT